>JBBMKA010000018.1:16654010-16670888 GCA_037833695.1 Sechiopsis laciniata | reverse complement strand
AACTCCTAAACCAACAAAAGTGGACTACTTATTTAATATGTTGTATACCTATTTGCTCTTGGATATATATATATATATATATATATATATATATATATATAAAGAGGTTGCGTTTTTTCATGTACAACTAAAATTGAGAATTTAAATTAAATTTATAAACAAACAAATTTAAATAAAAATACGACTTCATGCTTTGGAGCATCTTTTAAACATAAGAGTGTTTTGGGTTAAATTTTATTTTAAACATTGTTAGGTCTTAAATCTTTTTCTTAGCACAATAATAATGAAAGATTTGAACTTTTGATTTCATATGAACAAATATAGATACACATTGATAAAGAAAGCTATACCTATTTTGAAAGTTAAAAAAAAAAAAAAAAAAAAAAAAAAAAATATATATATATATATATATATATATATACATACATCATACATACATATATACATACATATATTCATACATACAGCTTGCTCTTGTTGGAAATCTCTTATTTTCTACTTGAAACAAAAGAAAACCAAAAATTATATTTTAATAATATAATTGTATAAATACAATGCAATAATACATTTAAAAATAAAAAATAACGCAAAGCTAAAAATGCATTTTGTTTGCTTATGGATCTATATAAAACTATTTATAAGGTAGGAGAGATGTACATCATTAATTTTTTATTTTGGAATTGAGAAAATAATAGATGTAACATAGATGACTTCTTACATTCCAACTTGTAAATTTCATACAATTGATTAGTGATGACTGTTGTAATCAATTTTAGTTTACAATCTTTCCTAGTTTACACCTTTGTTATTAATTGTTAATCGCTTAAAAAATGACTGATAATAGATGTTCTCAAATATGCCAAATACCAATTTTCGAGTTCGAACTCGTGAGATTGAAATGAATTAACACCAAATAAATAACCAACTGTACCATCGACCCATACATTGACTTGATTGATTGGTTATTCAACTTCACTTGCTCCCTATCCAATTTTTTTTTTTTAATTACTCAAAAGTGACTCACATACCTCTCGCTCTTTTATATATATATATATATATATTAGAGGTATTAGTCAAAATTCTGTGGATTACTTTAATCCATTATAAAAACAATTTATTAAAGGATTATATATATCTAAAACACATTTAAATAATAATAATAATAAATTATAAATGAAAATTTAATAACTCCAAAATAAAAAAGCTCAAATATTATTATCTGGACAAATTTATGCTCAAATATAATTTTGGTAAGAGAGTAAAATGTATGGTGAAATTTAATTGTAATGTTCTTTCATTATTTAAAAATAAAATTATTTAACACAAAATAAAGTGCAACAAAAAATAAATAGTATAAAAGAAATCAAAGTCTCTAACTATACATTCATCTCTTCAAATAAATTTACTCACTTGGTAATTATCATTCAAACATATATACTATCCAACTTCATTAAAGTAAAGTTCGTAAGGTTACAAAAGCAGATTCATGATATTGATTCGATAACATATGTATCGCTTGAATGGAAATATCAAAATCTTGAGATGATTGAAAATTGAAGAGCATTTGAGACAATAAATTGAATGAAACAAAGTAAAGAAAAAGTAAAGTGCAACATAAAATCAATAGTATAAAAGAAATCAAAGTTTAACTATACAACCATCTTTTAAAATAAATTTGCTCAATTGATAATTTATCAATCGAACATACTACCAAAACTTCATCAAAGTAGAGTTATAAGGTCACAAAAGAAGATTCATAATTTTGATTTGATGACATATTTATCACTTGAATGGAAACATCAAAATTTTGAGATAATTTGAAGATTGAAGAGTATTTGAGAACATCAAATTAAATGAAACAAATTAAAGAAGATGTAGATTCTAGAATTGATAAATAAATGGTCAAATTATCCCATTTTGAAATGCAAATCTAAACACTTTAATGGTAGTAAAAGTTTTGAAATGCTAGATTAACAAATAAGTTATTATTTAGATTAAATAACTTAATTATTATGGAGACTCACGTCCTTTTTTTTGTATAACTTTTCTACATGATTTTGTATAGGTTAAAGTAATAAAGAAGTGGCATTATTGAAATTTTGAGTAATAATTTGTCGATTAGATATTATAAAGGAGGAAAGTCGAGTTCTAAATCTACAAATTCTATGTAAAAGCTAAGGGATAAGAAAATCTATTATTAAAGAGAGTTTAATTTGTACCTTCAAAATATGAGAAAGCTAAATTTTGTAGAGAAAAAAATAATATAAAATGTTAACTTTATATAGAATAGAAATGAATAAGTTGAGAGACTTTTGCCATTAAATACTTCCAAAACAAAGTATTCTAAAATACTTTTGAATAAAATAATACCAAATCAATTACAAAAGTACAACAAATAATAGTATCAATAAAAATTTAAATTTAAAGATATTCATACTCATTTCTCCAAAACTTGATGATTTATCAAACAAATATATTTCATCTTGTAGAGTTATAAGGTTGTAAGTCAGATTTAAACAACCATTTAACACGTGTCTCTCTTGCAACTTACGATAACACTAACATGATCTTGTTATATCTCGAAGATTAGAGAAGTTTTGAAAACTATAAATTGAATTAAAAATTTGAAGAAAGAATGATAGATAAAGTGGTAAGAAGAAATAGGGAAAACAACTCATTCTTATAGTAGAAATTAGAAATTAAGAGTTACCAAATCTTTTAAATTTAAAAAATAATTTAAAATCCAATAATACATTATAAATTACAATTAATATTATCAAAATTAAGTGGTAAACAAATCGGTTACATTTATTAAATTCCACCAATCAATTAATATTATTAAACCTTTTGATTTATTAACCCACGTCCTTCTAATATATTTTTTTTGCAGTTATTTTAACTTCATTTTTTTTACAAAGGAAATGTTAAATTATAATACAATAAAACATATTATTAACTTTTTTACAAACATATTAATAACCCAAGTCTTTCTAATAACCTTTTTTTTTCCAGTTTTTTCAAACTTCATTTTGCTTTTAAATGAATGCATAAAAGATTGAATTCAATTTTTAACCCACATACAGGTGATATTTTTGTAAATTTGTAATGTGGTTTATGACAAAATCGTTTAAAAATGATTTTTTCTCTAAACTACATTTTAAGGTAGTTAGATTAAATTATCTTACCCATAAAACTTGGTATAGTCAAGTAATTACAAAATGGAAAATTGTATTACAAAATAATTATAAAATTTTAAAAATATTTATATTCATAATTATTAATATATTAAATTATAAATATTTATTAATATAGTATTATAAAAAAATAAATGACAATATTCATTAATATATTTATAATTATTTTCTAAATTGAACGAATGGGGTAAGTTCCTTGACAATTGCACTATAGTAATGGGCTATCCTAAATACTTATTGATAAGCCCAGCCCAATCCCAAAGTCAGTCCTGCCCAACAGATTGTCCAACAAAACCATAGCAATATAAGCTACCTAATCATTCTTAGGGGTTTCAACGCTAGGGTTTCATCAACACTTCGGCAGGAGGGTTTAGCATCGCAGCGGCCATGGTTCTCAAGTTCGTCAAAATCTTCCTCTCTATTTTCATATCTTCTTAGATCTGCTTTTCATTTTGATTTTATGTCGCCTGTTTTCGTTTATATTTTAACATGTTTTTTTTTTTGGTTCCGTTTTCGAAATTGTGTTCGTGCGTCGTTAATGCTCGAGAAATCTAAGGGGTTCCGCGTGTTTGAATTTCAGGATTAGGGTTTTTCTTGCTGTCCGTCTGAGAAACTCTAAGTCTGTAACGAAGCTCAGCGTTCGTTTTTTGTTAGTGAAATTGTTAATTACTTTGTTTCTGCATCTTGGGGTATGAAGGTGGTATCAAAAAGTAAATATTGGGATCGGAATCTGTTGTGTGCTAGTATTCTGGCTGAAAGGAATACATACAATGGAAATGTAGTCACTGGGTTTGTTTGTTTGATTGAAGTAGACGATTTAGATGATGGATTGTTTGTTTATTGCACCCATTATTGCAATTTATTGTTCGAATAACCAAGTGTTGAATAATTGTGTCATGGTTAGTTGTCAAAACTAAGTTTGAGAGCTTTGATTTTCACGTGCTTAATCTAATTCAAGGACTATATGTGGGAAAAAGAAGTACATGATACTTATTAGAGAATATGTTGTTCCACCTCAAAACCAATTGGCAATGAGGGGAGTAATCCATTTCTCTTGTTAATGCTTGTAGGACTTCCCACTTTTTCAATATGGGACAATTGTGGCTGATATGGTGGCATTAGCTTTTTTTTTTTCTTTCAATATGAGATTCATGAATCCTTCCCATAATAGTTTGATACGGGGTTTTCAGGACTGAGCTTTGTCGATTCAGTGGTGCCAAGATATACCCAGGGAGAGGCATCAGATTCATCCGGTCTGATTCCCAGGTGATTTGATTACCATAATTTAGATTTACAGAGAGATAACCTGACTAATTTTTTTATCTTAATGATTGTAGAAAACGTTGTAAACACTTATTTCTCTCTTATGAACTCCAACCTTACAATGGGATTTGGACGTAGGCTTATTATCTCAGTCATTGCTTTTACCCCTGTTTTTTTTTACTATTTTCTCTTTATCTGTTAGGTGTTCCTCTTTGCGAACTCCAAATGCAAGAGGTACTTCCACAATCGGCTGAAGCCATCGAAGCTTACCTGGACAGCCATGTACAGGAAGCAGCACAAGAAGGTAATATTAAGGTTTTCCATGGTCATTATTTCTATTTTATCTTTTTTTTGTTCATTTTGCTAACTTTATGTAAGGACATCCATAGATTGATATTTCGATTGGTCAAAGAGGACCTTGGGTATGGTTATGGGTTTAATCCATGGTGGATATTTTAGAAAATGAATTTTTTTACGGATTTCCTTGACAACCAAATGTTGGTTTGTCTTGTGAGAATATACAAGGTGCAGGTAAATTGAACTTTTGACACTCAGAAATATAAAACAAAATTGCCTTTTAAGTGCCAAATATGATAGGACGCCATCATATGGATATTGATCCATCTCACTCGTATGATCTTTACCCCAATGGAAAATAGTTAATCTCCAAATGTTCTCACAAGGGACAACCAACTAGTCAGGTTTCTAATCCTATCAGTTGAAAGTCAAGCTACTCTATATTTTGTGTGTTACAACCAACCGAGATGGCGCTTAATTCAGCTCTAGAGTTCATAATGAGTCAAGTTATAGTTTGACAGTCATGTCTGGTGAAGATTTATTGTACACATGCTTAAGCTTTCTGATCAAAACGATTTAAAGTCCCACCATTTGCAGTAATTGTTAAAAGTAATTATATCATCCCTTAATCCTGGTCTTAAGCTGTTCTCTTAAGTGTTGTATTGAAGGGTTGTTGTAGGCAATTAATCTTTAACCATCTTATTTTAATGATATTCATAGGATATTGCTCAAGAGGCTGTAAAGAAGCGCAGACGTGCCACCAAGAAGCCTTACTCCAGGTCCATTGTTGGTGCAACTTTGGAAGTAATCCAGAAAAAGAGAGCCGAGAAGCCAGAAGTGCGTGATGCAGCTAGAGAAGCTGCTCTGCGGTGCGTCCTCTTCAAATAGAAATGTTGTTATTCAAGCATAGCATATGAAATGTACTGAACATCCATGGATTTTGATTGAATTGCAGTGAAATCAAGGAACGGATTAAGAAGACCAAGGATGAGAAGAAGGCCAAGAAAGCAGAAGTGTTGTCCAAAACACAGAGGGCGCCAGGTAAGGGTAATGCTCCCAAGGGAGCAGCACCGAAGGGCCCAAAGCTCGGCGGTGGCGGTGGAAAGCGTTAATCTTTCTAACTGGTTATTTTTGTTATTTAAATTGCCAGATTTGGTAGATAGGGGACTTGCGATAATTTTGAGTTCTTTGTTTGAGAAGGGGCCTGTATTCATTGGTAAACATATTTGTGCACTTTGCTGAATTTTGAAAAGCTTTTCAATCAAGTTATATGCAGTTTTTTATTTTTGATTTCCATTCTAATCTTCTCACTTTTATGCCCTTTATCCACTTGAGATGACTTTTCACGAGCTTGAAAAAAAAGTACAAGTCTTGCCTATTATGTTCGAACCTTTTTTTTTTCTTTACAACATTGTGTTAGACCCCTATATTAGTCATGCTTATATTAGTATGGGTATTTTAGTAATTAGGCATTATGTTTTAGTTTAAATAGAATAGTTAGGTTTTTTTGTGGATATGAATATATTGGTTGTCTTGCTCAAGACATTGGCGGCTACAGTTCTGTTGTAATTGTTAAGATTTTTGGGGTCTTATCACATTTGCTTCTTATTTTTGAAATGCTTAAGAAATCATGTCTAGGTTCCAATCTCATTAGCATCTTCTTTTTGTTTATATATCTAGTAGTTCGTTCATTCTTTCATTCATTCTTTCATTTGGTTTTTATTTATATATTTTGTTGTATTTTTTTTAAACATATTATTTACACTTTTTTCCCTGTTTAAAAAAAAAAAAAAAATTTCCAATATTTTCTTTTCTATTTTTTTGCTCTCTACATATATTCTTGAACAAGAGTAGTAGTTATATATACCAAATTCCCTGTTTAAAAAAAAAAAAAATTTTCCTAATTTTCTTTTCTATTTTTTTGCTCTCTACATATATTCTTGAACAAGAGTAGTAGTTATATATACCCAATAATCAAAAGATCATGAATTTAAATTATTGTAATCTATGTATATATGTACTTCATTATTTTTCTTTTCTTTTGATACATTTATTAAAGATAAACCACAATTTCTTTATAAAATTATTTATATAAGTATTACAATTTATAAATATTTTTAATGTTATAAAATTAATAATGATATTTACTTATAAAACCTATTAGATAAAAAAAACAAATTATAGTCTATGACATATTTGACTTGTTTGAAGTTATTGAAATTTTAGAGATCTATTGTAGGAGTGTGAGATAGATATTTTGACATTTAGAATAAAAATTTATACACAAATTTTTTAGCCTTAAAACATGAAATCTTGAATCTGCCCCTATTATAAATTAAGTTTGAGGTACAAGTTATTATAAATTGGGTTTGAGGTACAAGTTTATACAATAATGATTATAAATTGAGTTTGAGGTATCATAACATGGTTCTTATAAATTAAGTTTGAGATGCACAAATTAGCACAAATTATATTATAACAAGGTTATGATGAAGTGTGTTTGAAGTACATATTACTCTAAAAAACAAGTGAATGACTAATCTCAAATGAGAGCTCGAGTAGTTATGTGAAACAATGACAACGATGATTATGTAAAAAGAACAACTTGAGTTAGAGACAATGCGTCAATTATTATAATCCATAATGTAAACATGGGCTAACCTAACCCTCGTTACTAAATGGCCCCTAAGTTTTTTCATGGGATGAACCCAAAGATATTGAAAAAATTGGTAAGAATGTATGTTTCATTTCTAAAATATATCTAGATTTAAAAAATATTGTAACTTAAAGGACTAAACAATGAAAACCACCAAACGTATATATAAAAATATGAGTATAACTTAATTCTCAAGATTAAAAAACTAAAAACTAAAAACAAAAAATTAAAGCTTCATTTGATAATCAACTATTTAGTTTTTGTTTTTTATTTTTGAAATTTAAGTTTGTTTTTACTAGAATTTCGTATAATATGTTTCATCTTTTACTTAAGAAAGTATGTGAATACTAACCAAATTTCAAAAATAAAAACAAACTTTGGAAAGTTATTATTATTATTATTACTTCTTTAAATTTCCAAATTTTGGCTTGGTTTCTAAAAATATAGGATTATTGTGAGAGATAGATTTAAGTCTTACCTTGATAAATGGCTGTACATCATCCTATCAAATTTTGAATTGGTTAACAATATTCTAAATTGGGAAACTTCATAAGCAAACGGTAACCAAACGTCTAATCACTCACATGGTAGAGTTTTAGCTTATGAAGAACCTTGCTTGGATTATTAGAGGTATCGACTCCCTCGATAAACGAGTTGTGGTTAAGAATGTAATTTCATCTGTTCATCCAGATATTGTGATTTTATTCGAAACTAAATTGAATGAGCCTCCTTCACACTTGGTTATCAAATCTCTATGTAGTTCTATTGGTATTGGTTGTTCTGCTGGTGAGATTTTAGTTATGTGGGATCTCCTCTCTATTAAAGCTATTGATGTGGTTGAGGGCGATTAAATTTTCTACTACGAATGGAACTCAGTGGTGACTATCTGGGATCTATCGGCCGACGAAACGACGAAATAGATTCAAATTTTTGGCGCGAACTATACAACTTAAAGCTAATGCTGTCACCCATCCAAAGAAGAGTTAACTCTTTTATCAGCAAATCCAATCTCCTCGAGCCTGATTTCATCATTGGCTATCCAATGAAAACTTTGGAAGATCTATTGAAAATTGGTGGAGCACCACAGGAAGGCTATTTGTTATTAAGGAATTTGCGAGACGTTGCTAAGAAATGTAAAAGTTGGGGCAATGAGAATATCAATTCTGATAGACTTCTACAAAAGCAAGTCATCGAAGAAACTTGCTACCATGGATGATATGGAGGATCGAGGATATTTTTTATGATAAATTGGGGCAATGAGGATATTTGTCATTGAAGAAATTATTGAAACATTCCTAAGACCTTCCCTTTTATCTGTTATGTTCTAAGACTTGCAAATTCAACATGAGAGGTTCAATTTAGAGTTAATTCAATGTTGCCCAAAAATTTCATAAACTAAAATATAACATTCATTTAAGAAATATAAAAAACAATGACGCTAATTATTTAAATTTAAAGTGGTTTGGCAAGCCTAATCCACTCGCAAAGGAATTTTAAGCCTTTGCTAGAATAATTTTATTAGAGTTCAACTATGTATGAATAATATCATACATAAACAAAGAAATATAAATTGATTCCATGAGATAACATAAAAGAGAAACAAGCAAATAATCAAGAATTACAGGAATACAACCTTAAAAGATGAGGAGATGAATCAAGAAAGAGTTTGAATCCAAAGATTCAAACCTTTCTTCTATCTTGCACAATGCTTCAAAAATCTTCAATGAGATCTTCTAAGAAAAGCCTCCAAGAATAAATCATGCCGGAATTTTCACGATGGAGGTCGGAATGCGCGCCAACGATAGTCGAAAATGCATTGGCGGCGCCACCAAGTTGGAGGCGTAATGGCGAAAGAAAGAATCGAGAAATGGGTGAAGGAAACGAACATGATTTGTGTGTCAGATGGGGCAAAACTATTTTTTCTCCTAATTAAATCTCACCAATAAAAAATCTCTAATTTGCTTTCTCTCTAACTTTACCCATAAATGGTAAATGTAAATGATGCATTCTAATTCCCTCTTTTTTGCTACCTAGTATCAATGTGTATTTATAATGAATAAAAGGTAACAAATAAGATTGGTTTCACTATATCAAATCTAATTAAAACCCACCATAACTACTTATGGTTATTCAATTAATATTCTATTAATATAAACTTTAACTATAAAACAATTTAGCCTAAATGAATTTAATTATTTCTATTTAATTCAATTAGTAATAAATCTAGGTTTAAAATAGTCACAATAAAATTCTTATTTAAATCAATTACTAATTTATCATCGTTAGTTAATATTGAAACCAAATATCACACAAGTCATTGAAGAAATTGCTACCGTGGATGATAAGGAGGATCGAGGATATTTTGATTCTTCAGACGTTGCTCGTCGTACTGCTCTAGAACTGATCTGCTAAACATTCTCAGAATTGAAAATGCTCGATGGAGACAAAGATATAAAAGATCATGGCTGCTAGAGGGAGATGAGAATTATAACTGCAAAATGCCGTTATAATGCTATCTCTGATACCGATGGATCACAAGACCGTCTGTGCACCATGGACAGAGATATTGAGTATGAATTTCTCACTTATTTAAAAAAATATTTACCAGGAGTAAGCTAGTGATCATTGGATCATAACAAACCTAAACCGGAGGCCCAAATCTACGTATCGAGTAAAACTGTCTTCTTACTGCCTCTTTCAGTGATCAAGAAGTGAGAAATTTCTTAAATGATATGGGTTGCAATAAAGCAGCGAGGCCCGACGGATTCACGATCGATTTAAAAAATATATATATTGGCACATTTTCAGACCTCAGATTATGAGCATGTTTCACGACTTGAGTATTATTGGGCAGACAAAGCAGTACAACATAACCCTTCTCGCCAAATGGATTTGGCGATTTCTCCCAAAAGATTAGTCTCTTTGGAAGAGTGTTTTTAAAGCTAAATACCTTTTTAAAGATGAGGACAACTTACTTATAAAAAGCTGACCCTCGTGGCTTTGTTTTTGGGCTTCCCCAAAAGGCCTCATATCAAAGGAAATGGTTGTCATCACTTATATACCCACGATCTTCCCCTCTTCTAACCAATGTGGGATACTTTGTTTGCATTCCAACATAAAACTCCCTGGATGTAATTATCAAGCTAGCATAAAGATTTGATAACCAGTAACATCAAATGGAAAATAAAAAGTGGTTGCTCCGTTCATTTTTGGCACGACAATTCGGTTGAGAATGGGCCTTTAAGACTCTCACATCCTCTTCTCTATGCGCTTTCTAGTGATAAGCATATGGGGATGGCTGATGCTTGGAACTCCGAGGTCAATGCTTCGGATTTTAAACCTCGTCGTAGGCTTCTTGATCGTGAGGTGGAAAGATGAGTGATTGCATCTTGTAATTAGCCTAGTCTTATTCATGCTTTGGACAAAAGCTTAACCATAATTGTAGAAAAAATATGAACACAAAAGAGAAGCCCACTTTTATTTAACTGGGATCTTATTAGATCAGCCAAGAAAGTTCAGATCATATAACCTCAACTCTTTCTCATAATTTTTTTCTTCATAAATTTCTCCATTTATATATAATTCAGATTTGAGGTGGTATGATCTGAACTGTCCATAAACAGATCCCAAGACCCCAGAAAAAGACTGAGATGATATTATAAAATGTCAAATTTCAAGAGTATTCTCTAAAACCCTAATTTAACCTCTTACTTCACAATCTTACCTTTTTTCTTGAAAATAAAAAAAGAAAATAGAAGGGCAAAGTTGGGAAACATAAAAAATGATAAAAAGAGAATAGCAAGAGCCAAAGCAAACAAGTCTACTGGGGATGATAAGATGGTGGGAGAGATCCCCAGAAAGTTGGAGACATGGGGTTGTAATCCTCAGTGTTGAAGACATAGTTGCACTGCTCGGGTGGTGTCGGGTACTGGTTTTCTGCTGCAGTCGCCACGGCTGCCACCACTCTTGGCTTGCTCGAGCAGCCAGCTCCGACCGAGGTGCTTTCCACCGTCTCCTCGCCCGATAAGTCGGTGTACACTGTCGACACTTGGTTCCTTGCAGTTTGAAGCTCTCTCAGCATGCTTTTCAGCTTCATTACCTGCAAAATGTGTTTGTTTTTGTAATCAAGAGCTGAAATTTGTCTTGTTTGAACAAAACAATCAAATGGGGATTGTTTTGAGTTCGTGAATTTTCCATTTTTTCAATATTTTCACCATAAAAAACGTTTTTTTTTTTTTCAATATCATAAAAGATGTGAGGCCCTAATATCATTAAAGATCTTTCAGTTTCATAATTATTATAAAAATTCGTGTCAAGCTGACATGTATAAATAAAGTAGATATATATCACGTAAACATACATAAATACAGATTATGACAAATTTGGAATTATTATTCATAATCTTATAAATAGGGACTGATGTGCGTTTGAAATCCCTATTTTAAAAAAGATACTTATATTAATGCATCAAAGAGCAGACAAAAAACCTCCATAAGAAAGGGAGGATTATAGAAAGGTTCTCTAATTAAGATCACTATTCATATTATATTTATTATGAAAACAATTTTTCTTTGTTTAAAATCACTACTCATAATCTTATAATTTGAACAAAAAAGAACTAAAAAGAAAACTTCCAAGTAATTCCAATATGTTTTTAATGATTTTTTACTTCTCAAGAGGAAAATACTATTTCAAAACACTCTTTAAAAAATCCTTAACCGTTTCTATGTCAAATGCCAACAAGTTTATATATTCAAGTACAGCAAGTAGTTTAAACTATTAAATAAACCTAATTTGCTAATAATTTCTTTTGAAATGAATAATATTAAGGGATTGTCTTTAAGGATTTAAGAGATGCTGTTTGAAGTTGAGACAACCCTAATTTAACTATTTAATCAACAATAATTTATGGGGAAAATGTGATTTTTTTTTCTTTTTTTGGTGAATGAAGATGAAGTATATTTTAGAAAAGTGGTTACATAATTCGATAATAAAAAATATAAATTGATATTAATAAGGACAAATTATAATTAAACAGAGGAAAAAGTATGATTTGAAATTTAAAAAAATAAAATAAAAGAGGACAATTTTTATTAAAAACAATCACCTCAAATAGACTAAAAATATTAACTAAAGAGCAATGAAAACTACTTTCCTAAACATCCAAGAGACCCCATTATTTTCTAAAATTAAAAAACCTAGTTCACTAATGAAAGCTTTAATTTGAGATCTTCAAGAAAGATTTGTAGAAATTTAAAAATTAAAAAAAAAACAAAGAAAAAATCAATGGATTTCTTTAAAATAAACAACTTGACCCTCAAAATATCAACCATAATGTAAACATCTCAGAAATGTCATTCATATATCAAGAAAGAAAAATTCCTCAACAAAACCCTAGTCAGCTAATGAAAGCCTTAAGTTAAGATCTTAACAAGATTTGAAAAAAGGTAGAGTTTTTTTCTCTTAAAAAGTTCAACTAAACTCTCAAAACACCAACCCTAACATAAACATCCCAGACACTTCATAGATCAAGAGAAAGAAAAAAAAATAGAACATCTTGAGCCATTAATGGAAAAAAAAAAATCTTTACCTCCTCTTGAAGCTTGTGTTTCTCTCTAGAAATGGCATCAAACTCTTGTTTGAGAGTGTCGTAGAGACTCTCGAGCTGCTTTGCCTTCCACCTCGCACGACGGTTCTGAAACCAAACAGCGATCTGGCGCGGCTGCAGACCAAGATCCTTAGATAGCTTCTGCTTTCGGTCAGGATCGAGCTTGATCTCCTCCTGGAAGCTCCGTTCGAGTGACTCGAGCTGCTCGCTGCTCAGTCGCTTCTTCTTATCCAAATTGCCATAGCTGGTCATGTCCATTCCTGGAACTAGCCCTTGCATCATCGTCTCGGACGCCCCCGCCATCGCCGAATGCTTCACCTCTATGCCTGCTCATGGAATCATAACAAAACCAAAAAATTATAACTAAACAGAGGAAAAACAATAAATTTCCGTAATGAACTCCAAAACTTTACATTATTACATTCAAATTTCTTTTTAAAAAAAAAAAATTAAGAATTTGTAATAGAAAGAAAACAAAATCTTTCAACCATTTGATATAATTTTCTAATCATAAATAATGGATCTAAGTATTAATTGTTCTCATTCTTCTTTCTTTTGCTCTATCCTCCATGGATCTGCAAATGAATCATGTTCCAAAACATGAAATAGTTAAAAAAAATCCACCTTTGTTTCAGATCTTTGATTGTTCGAATGTTTAATAAAATTGAAAAAAAACCACACACAAAAAAAAAAGACAACAAATTTATCGTCGAAAAACAAACCCCACTAAAAGTAAGGCCAAAAAACCCTAAATAAGTAGATAGAATAGATCTTTCTGATGAATTTAAAAAAAAAAAAAAGATTTTTCTGATGTGGGTATCATTATTTTTTACTCTATAACCCTAAACAAGTCAAAAAAAAAAAAAAAAAAAATTATTGAAAGAAAAACCCTCAAGAACCCTAAAAAGATGTGAGAATATTACCCTGATAGGGTTCAAGATTATAGTTATAGAGAAAGCCAAAGGAAGATTCCGATGCTCTAGAGACAAAAGGTCTGAAACTTCCGGTGGCCCACTCCATATTTTCCGGTCACCGGTGACTTTTTCCGATCAGATCAAAAAAAGAGATAAGCTTTAGTGAAGAAGAATGTGGAAGATGAAAAATGAGGGTTGTGAGTGGAAAATGAAACTACAAATAAAGAGAGAGAGAAAAAAGAGCAGTTGTAAATTAGGGCTAGAATTGAGGATGAGAGTCAGCAAAGTTGAAAAATGTTTTTTTGTTTTTGTTTTGTTTTTTGTTTTTTGAGAGACAAAAGTAGAATGGAAATTATATAGTATGTAGAAACATAAATGTTACTACTTGGCATGAAGCTGGCACAAAATTTTATACGCAAACGTGTCATCTCTTCTCCACCTACTTGGAGACATAAAGGAAGAGAGAGAAATTATTCAATATGAAGTATGACATGTCGGCAACAATGTATGTACTCTTCAAGTTCAAGAAGGATATATGAATATGAAGTGTGATCACATCTTAATAAGAGACACATTTGATGTATTTGAGGAAAATATATATTTTAGTGAATACAACACCAAGCTAAAAAGACATAGGTTGTGTCATGAAATCGGAACAACAATCAAGATAAAATTGAGAAAAGAAATGTGAGACAAAGCACAATGATCTATTCAATAACAATATGTTTGCTACATCTACGAGAAGAGGAGAGCATGATTTTATTAATCTTGGAGATACATAATAGAGAATGTCGATCAAGTGGTGTTAGAGTTTTATTTAAGAGATTTTATACAGTGTACTGATCTCATAAAATTCTATCACAAAATATGACCAAAATACAAAAATGCTAAAATACGAAAATATAAACTCAATTACATATTTCATCTAGATTTCGAAAGCGTTGCTCCCGAACCCTCACCGAACCAAGAAATCCTTATGTAAGAAATCGTGGAGCATCATAGTTCAAGACATATCTTTAATATGTTGACATACGAAAATAGTCTTCACTTAGTGTGATAATCAGATCATTGTGATGTAGAGAATGTTGGACAATAATGCGTTGAGTTTGGATTTCAAATTCTTGTATAAATTCTAAGCTTGGAGCGTTCCAATGTATTTATCTTTTAATAATTGCTATTATTAGAGAATATGAGGTTCCACCTAAAAATTAATTGGTAATAAGAGAAGTAATTCATATCTCTTTATATTGATGTTGGACTCTTCAATTTTCCAATGTGAGATAACTGTAAGATCTTAACAGCTACAACTGAACCTAAAAACACGTGAAATCAAAGAACATTACTTGAATGTTACTGTAGGTACATATTATTCAACCGTAAGGTTGAAATATCAAATAACGTGAGGAGAGGCTCGAGATTAAAATAATATAAAAACCTATAAAAGTGCGTAGCGAAACAAGGTTCTTTTTTAGAAAAGGTTAAAAGAATAGAAGAAAGCAAGACGGTAAAAAGAACGTACATATTTTAATCTTAAAGTTATTATTTATTATTATTTTTATAAGGAAAAATGAGATAAATGAGAGAGGAGTTTTTCTTGTGTATTTTAGCATTTTTTTAGTTCAACAAATTTATTTTTCATTGTAAGTGAAGGCCAGTTATTGCGAAGTTAATATTTATTTTGACTGCATACAAGTTTTCAAGCGTCAACAATGTATCGTCTTCTAACAGTTTTTTTAGTGTATTTAATAAGATGTATTATATATCGTGTACTTAATTGGGATGTATTATGTAAATAGTACTTAAGTAATTAAAAATGTATTTTTATATAGGTTAAAGCAATATCTTAGTGCTGTGAGAGAAAAAAAAAAAGAAAGAAAGAAAAAGCTATATCTTAGTGACATAATTGAATTAATTATACCAAGTATTCTCTATTATACATTCTGACATGAGCTTTAGTTAAGACATCAGTTTTTATTAAGCTAATTAATTATCTTCGTATAGAATGGACCTTAATATTAATGTCGACTTTAAGAGTAATGTTTCCCTTTATCCAAAAGTGAAACGTGGCGTTTATGTGACTAATAGTTATGTTATTAACCTTTTTTTTTAAGTCAAAGTGAGCATGTCCCTGTAAAATTTTTTATTTTTTATTTTTTAATTGTTTGATATATTTGTGGTTATAATAATATTATTATTTAAATATATTAATATACCGGTATATAATTATAAATATTATAGCATTATTATATCAATGTTTGTTTAAATAAATTTAAAATTTGAAAATTAAAATACATAGTTGATATATGACAATAAATTTTTATATTTTTTATTTATAAAAAATTAAATTTTTTCGATTCTTTTATCTAATCATTTTTAATAACAAGAAAGTTTATAAAACTTCAATTATTTAGAAATAATCGTATTTATAAATTTATAATTAAAAAATTATTGTTATAAAATAATATATTTTTTGATGTTAACAATATGTACATCAATTTATTATTAAGACAATAATTAAATTTAAATAATTTATAAAAATTGATTTTTTATTCATAATTAAAATATGAACTTATTTCAATAAATTTAAAATTGTTGAATTTATTTTGTTTGTTATAAAAATGAGGTTTAAATTTTTTGCTCTTGTACTAAGCTATACTTTCTTTTATTTTTTATATTTGTGACTGTTCGGGTCAACTTTTGCGCACCTCAATTAATGTCACAGGGCATTCCGTAGGAAATTAATTCCTAGGTACGTGGCACTCCAATCACCTTATGCACCCCGAGGCAACTAATTGAGTCACTCCATGATGGTAAATTAATTTAAAATAATAGTAGGAGTGGATCTATAATTTTTTCTTTTTAAGAAGGAGGTAAATTAATTTAAATAATTTTGAGAGTTTTGTTTGTATATACAAAAAACAACTATGAGTTCTAAGACTTGTATGA
>JBBMKA010000018.1:16595969-16649895 GCA_037833695.1 Sechiopsis laciniata | reverse complement strand
TTTATAATTTTAGTTTGGTTTCAAATAATGTTTGATTTGTTATTGTGAACAAATAGTAATTTCCTATATGATTTTATATGACTCATTGTTTTGTTCTATTAAGCTCTAAAAAAAGCACCAATTAAAATCAAAGATTCAAATGGGCTCATTTTAAATGTCATTTTGAACTATAAGAAAAAAATAAAGTAAATTAAGCTTTGGTTGTTATTGATTGTTGAGAAAAATATAATTCAGAGTTAAAAGAAAAATGGTTGAGAAAATTTATTTATTTATTATTTTTTAGCTCGAGCAAAATTTATTTAAAGTTTTATCAACAAAAATTAATTGGAATTGGTTTTAAAAATAATAATAAATAATAATAATTGGAATTCAATGAACACGCTCTCATAAGTTAAAACTACTCGAAAAAAATAGGTTATAACTACTCGTCATGGGAGGAACAATTGCATTTAAAATCATGACGCGGATGATTTTTTTTTTTTTTATCATTATTTTATTTTTATTTTTTTTAAGGTATTATTATTATTATTAATTTTTGAGATTGCAAGGTGAAAATTTTACCAAATTAATCAAATACAAAAAATAATTATAAATATAATCATTTTTTAAAAACATTTAACAACCATAATCATAAATATTAATAATACATAATAATAATGTATTAATAATATAAAATAATGTATTATTGGTAAATAATACCGTATTAATATAATAATAATACAGTATTAAAACATATTAATAATTATGAAGACAAATATTTTAAATTTTGACTACATTTATAATTATTTTGTTATAATACTCTCTCTATTATAATTATCCTAATTTAGTTCAACAACAATTCAGCCAAGAATTCGATCTTATGACTCCTTCATAACTATTTTTAAACCTTTATACACATTCAAATTAGGTGTGACAATAAATTTAAATTGTCAATCGGATCAAGACAATAAAATTTTTGGGCCAAATATTAATTATATAATGAATATATTTCTTCTTTCTCTATGAAGGATTTTATTTAATTATTTATTATTTTTTAATATGTTTGTGGCTCATCATGTAATGGCTCAAGTGGTCAATGAAGGTCTTGGAGTGCTTAAGATGATGAGTTCAATCCATAGTGCACACCTACCTAAGAATTAATTTCCTACGAATTTTCTTGACATTCAAATATTGTAGAGTCAGGTGGTATGTCTCGTGACATTAGTCGAGGTGCGCGTAAGCTGGCTCGAATAGTCATAGATATCAAGAAAACTTAATTGTTAAGAATTTAATATAAATGTTAGCAAGAGCTATAACATAAATGTGTATCTATGATTGAGATCATGCGTTTGAATTCCTTCATCTCCCATTATTATTGAACTAAAAGAAAAAAATAAAATTTATGATTTGAGAATTTAAAACAAAATATTTTAAATATTTCATGATTTATAATTTATAACTACAAAATAATTAAAGCAAAAAATGAAAATATTTGAATAGTACTTAAATATTACTTTATTCAATTATTTTAAGTTGTCATTAAATTGGATATTAAAAAATAATATTGGTATTACATAAGAAAACTATAATAAAAAAAAATAGCCTACTAACACTACTAACACATGAAACAAAATATTAATTTTGGTAAGAAGCATAAGTAATAATTGAAACTAATATATATATATATGACAATTTTAAAATTATCGAGAGCAGATTACAATAGTTTGAAATTCTCTTCTCAATCAAATGCAATAGTTGATGATTCTTCACTAAATTTTCTATTCATATAATTAATTTATTTATAGTAAAATAGTGGTTAAATAGTGAATCAAATTAGTGTTTTAGATTTACCGAAAGATTGTTCTAAAAATCTCATCTCGGCCATCTCGGAAGCACTTCTTTTTGCAATTAATTTGGCTGAGAACAGAATTTCTGCAGAAAATGTGATGGCCTGCAATTTGTTGAGGGTGTTTAATTGAGGCTCACCCACAAGAATAATTAGATGAGAATGACAAATTCCAGATTCGTATGCATCAGTGTCTTATTGAAAACAAATATTGCATTGTTCGCTGGAGCAGTTCGTGTTGGGTTTTGGCAAAATATTAAAAAAGATTGTCCCACATTAGAAAAGGTGCAACGAATTGAAACAGGTGTAAGGAATAAAAAAAAATGTAAGAAAGTGGTAAGCTCCAAGCACTATGAAAGAAGCACATGACTTTAGTTTCAAAGCATTCTTAGTCAGAAGCACTTTAATCTTGATGTACTTGACTTTAGTTAAATTTCTTTCGTATTCTCTTGTGAATGGTGGAGCAAAGGGTGTGAGTAGTATAAGTTTTGAAGAGAGTATTTATGTAATTAGGGTCACACGGAAGAGAAAATTTATTGTGATTGTTGTTAGAATCTCACATCAGAAAGAGTTGAGACCTCATAGCAATATATAAGATAGATGGACTACTCTTCTCATTGCCAATTGGCTTTGAGATGAATGTTCATACTGTCTAATAAGGTACTAGAGCTCATTAAACCCAAAAAGGTATTCGGTTGGATGTGAATTCTTCAAATTTCCATCAAGATGAAATTTATTGGGTTTTGGAAAAATATTAGAATGAAAAATTTCAAGGAATTGGAAACATGCACGAAAAGGATTCTTCAAATATCCATCAAGATGAAATTTATTGGGTTTTGGAAAAATATTAGAATGAAAAATTTCAAGGAATTGGAAACGTGCACGGAATCGAAAAGGTGCGAGGAAGTGGTGTGCTTGAAGCGAAGCATGTGGCTTTGGTTTAAAAGTATTCCTCCCGGTCTGAAGCACTTTAATCATGGTGTACTTGGCTCTAATTAAATTCTTTTTATATAATCTTGGGAAGAGTGAGGAAAATGACGTGAATAGTAAATTTTGAATAGAGTGTTTATGTAGTTAGGAGGTAAGGAAAGAGAATTTATTGAGATTCTAGTAATTTTTTACCTAATAGAAGTTCTTTTTGTATTTTTTTTTTTTTTTGGTTTGGAGTTTTTTTATGTACATTCTTTTGTTTTCTTTTGTTGATGTTGTTAATTTTTTTTTTTCTTTTTCTAATTTCTCAATTACATTTCTCTTTATCCTTCAATAATTAAGGAAGTGGTCCATGTTTTGAGGTAGCCACACCTACTTCCCACGATTTAGTAATCTCCCATATTTATTTTTAGTTTATTGTTTTATTCTGTTAATGGTAGAGAAAATAATGGATAGATTATTCATAACAAAATAAAGAGAAAAAGTATAGAGAGAATTACAGAACTCTTCTGTACTTTCTTCTTCTACTCCATATTTTGGGTCCCTATGCCTATTATTCCATTAAGAAACCACGCCATCTGAGTTAGGAAGAGTGAGGATGTAGAAGAACTAAGAACTTCGCTGCTGATGTCTGTTGCCCTTATTTGTGTTCCAGTCGAGGTATGCATTGACTTCATTTTCAGTTACCAAAAACAATGACGGGAGATACGCTAATTTATTAATTACGTTTCAGCTGCACGTGATTTTATTAATCACATTTTTTATTTGTGTTCAAAGCCATTTTGGCCTCTGCCTTGTTTTTGGAAGCCATTAATGGAGTTATGGGCTATTTGTGATTTTTTATTTTATGGTTATTATTTATAAATAACATCATGAGTTAATAGGAAATTTGATCACAAGAATTTCCATAGAAATATTGTAAGTTTGAAATTCATAATCCAAATTTATGAATAAATTTCTACCTTGAGTTTGATGTTCAGTAAAATTCTGTAAGTTTATTTGACAAAATTTTGAAGATGACAAATTAATCCAAATAAATAAATAAATAAAATCACACAATGAAAAATCTATGCATATAGATTATATGTGATTTTAATTTTAGACATTTCATTAATGGATTTTTTATATCGAATGTTTATGTGATATTTTTATAGAATGTTTATAACAGATAAGATCCTCGTATTTTTGGCTTATTAATTTTTGGTATATCTTATTGCCCACGAGATATTGTATATCTCATAAAATTGATCATGTGATCTCTTTTCCCCTATTCGATTAGATTTTAGCCTTGTATGTTTATTAAAACACATAATTTCAAATCTGTACATTTGCTAGTAAATTGGATTTGTTTTTATTTGTTTGCATACGGTAAATATATGGAGTTTTTGGCAAATATAAATCAAGATATGAAAATATATATATGTTGGGCTATGATATTTTTGGCATATTTATGGATTTGATTTTGATTATGTGGTTTATGAATCAAATTTAGCCAATTTTTATATAATAATAATATTATTATTATTATTATACATTTTGCTTGCCGACAAATTGACTTGGATTGTCTAGCATATTGTTATGCATATATAATGTGATGTTATGGGTTAATTATTTGTTAAAAATATATATATACATATCTATATATATATTTTTTGTTTTATATAGTATTGCTTATGAGATTTTGTTATTGCAATATTTATATGCAAATTTAATGTATTTGCATATAACCAAATTAAATTAATTTGGTGGCTTTATTGGTTATAAAGAAAAGCATGTTGCACTTATGGATTGAACTCTTGACTTTTTTTAACTCAATTATATTGAGTGAACCATTATATTATGTGATTAATTTATTGAACATATTGTTTTGTTCAATTTATACGATTGTGGCTCAAAAAAATATGTATTTGATATGAGTGCAATGACATATATATTGATTGTTTAAATTCAATGAATTTAAAAATAAAGTTGTTGCAATTAGGAATTAATGTCACAACCTTTTGTATGTACACATGTATGTTGAACGATAATATTAGTTGACGTTTTTATTAACTAAATTGCTTCTTGCATTTATTTATGTACTATTGTTGTGATCAATTTAAGACATTATGCTTATTAAATATTTGGGTATTAATTTTAATAAATTATGCATAATGGAATTATTGATAATGACTCAGTTTTATTTTTATATTATCAATATTTTGGTTGCATGATTATTTTTATAATCATTCATATAATATTGAGTTAGATAATATTATTTCTTTAGAAATAAATTAATATTGCTTGAAGCAATATTTGAGCCTAAGTTTTCTATTGTTTAAGTGATCCATATAATTGAGTTAAATTAAAGAGTAGCCACAATATCTTTAATTAATTAATATTATAATAAAGTTTATTAGGATCACATTTAGATAATAAACATTAATTGTGATTAATCTATGTAATATGGTAAATCTTATCCCACATGAATTTTTATCATGTTACATATGATTAATCGAGATAAAATATTAAATTTTATTTTCTAATTTACCCACATGGATTAGAAAAATGAACATAATTTAATAGTTTTATCATTAAGTTTAAATGAATTATCTAATTGAATTAAAACTTTAGCACACAGACAAGTTTTATGTCACTAGATTCATATTTTTATTTATTCTACCTTCGTAGAATAATACTTCATTTAATTACGATAAAATATTAACTTATATTTTCTAATTTACTTAAAGGGATTAGAAAAAAGAACATAATTTGATAATTTTGTCATTATGTTTATATGAATCTAATTAAATTAAAACTTTAGCCCAAAGGCAAGTTTTATGTCACTAGACTCATATTTTTAATGATTCTACATTGGTAGAGCATGCTTCATATTAATTATGATAAGATATTAAATTATATTTTCTAATTTATCCACAGAGATTAGAAAAATGAACGTAATTTAATAATCTTAACATTATGGTTATATGAATCTAATTGAATTAAAACATTAACCCACAGACAAGTTTTATGTCACTAGATTCATATTATTTATGATTGTACATTGGTAGAACATACTTCATATTAGCTTAAGAGTAAGTAACACACGAGTATAATTAAGTCATCGTAGCAATTCAATCTAAGAGTTTCTCTAAAATAAGATGTGTTGTTCCCTAGCTCAAATGCCCTATAAAGTTTGAAAGAGAATAATTGTTCTTCATCTGGGATGAAGGATTAGGTTTGTGGAATCAAGAAATGTAAAATTTCTTGAGAATGACTTGATTAGTGGGAGCGATCGATCTCGGGATATTGATCTTGAGAAAGATCATTCAGATGCTTAATAGGCCACTTCAAGTGATAGACAAATCATTAGTATTAACAATACGCCTTAAGTTCAAATGTGTATTGGAGAATCAGTCTTATACGAACCACAATCTGTCTACCAATGGTATTTGACATTTCATGATGTCATATCTTCATTTGGTTTCAAAGAGAACATCATGGATAATTGTAAATACCAGAAGGTTAGTGGGAAACATTAAATTTAGTCTTATGTAGTGTCCTAAAAATGAGCTCGAACAGGACAGATGAAGAAGAATTAGCATTGTTTGTTGGGATGTTATTAAGATTTCAGAGAAACCTAGGATTTGACCACTAAAGAGTTACAATTTTATTTTATTATTATTTTTTTTTATGAGATTCCTTTAAGGATTTAAAGATTATATGCTCATGTTTAGACGAACTGGCAATTTGAAAGTGGTTGCTATTTCCATTATGAAGGTTGAGTTCGTATCATGTTTTGAAGTTATACCTCACATGGTGTGTAGTTGAAGAGTTTCATTTATGGGCTTAGAGTCGTTGACTGTATTTGTAAGCCATTAAGAATGTACTGTGATAATTCATGTGTTGTTTTTATGTCTAAGTGCAACAAAAGTGGTAGTCAAATTTAAGTATATCGACATTAAATACTTTGCCACAAGAAAATGTGTTAAAGATAAGAAAGTGGTCATTTAATACATTAACCCTAAGTTGATGATTATGGATCCATTGATTAAATGCATGCAACTAAATAATTTCAAGGATCATGTAATCAATATTTTTATTTAAACTCTTATTCAACTTATATTTTCTCATTCAATTGTGCACATACATATTTATTCTTGAGAAAATATTACTTCAGTATGGATCTTGAATAAACATAGGGTTTATTCATTTAAGTATTTGGGTTTGTTGAGAAACACGATACATTGTGATATATGGAAGATAATAATCGCATTAAGAGGACCTGTCACCATAATCCATGTATTTTGTTTTTTCATTAAGACATTGGATAGGTGTTCATGGATCAAGTGGAAGAATGTTGAAATTATAATTTATATATTAATTAATTATAATTAATTAAGTAAGTGGTCCATGTTTTGAGATAACCACACCTACTTCCCACGATTTAGTAATCTCCTATATTTATTTTTAGTTTATTGTTTTATTCTGTTAATGGTAGAGAAAATAATGGATAGATTATTCAGAACAAAATAAAGAGAAAAAGTAGAGAGAGAATTACAGAACTCTTATGTACTTTCTTCTTCTACTCCATATTTTGGATCCCTATGCCTACTATTCCATTAAGAAACCACGCCATTTGAGTCAGGAAGAGTGAGGGTGTAGAAGAATAAAAAACTTTGCTGCTAATGTCTATTGCCCTTGTTCGTGTTCCAGTCGAGGTATGCTTTGACTTCATTTTCAATTACAAAAAACACTGACGAGAGGTACGCTAATTTATTAATTACGTTTTCGCTGCACGTGATTTTATTAATCACATTTTTTATTCATGTTAGAAAATTTTTAATAGGAACTTTCCTAGTTTTAGTGTCCATGACAAGAAATCAATTATTAATTAAGAATTGTTTTGATATGAATTGTTTTGATCAATTATTAACGATTATTCTTATATCAAGCATCAAAGTTAATTATATGAACTATTTTATTGCATTTATGTGGTAATTTTAATTATCAAAATATACTAAAATTTAAAAGTTTATTTAAATAATAAATAAAACAAAATTTAAAATGATTTTCCATGGCCAAGTAAAGCTTAGTTCGTGGCATCGATTAAAACTTAGTAATAAAATTTAAGGAGATTTTGCATGTATAATAAAAAATGGCAAAACATTTCTATTTATAACACAAAATCAAAACTAATTCATTTGTAGTAACAAGTGTTAATTGAGTTCTATTATCAATAGAATTCAATCAGTGATAGACTTATTCTATCACTGGTTGACTTCTATCACTAATAGAAATCATGTATAAATTATTTTAGAAATTATGTTGCAAATATAATATAAGAGATAGAATGTCCTGCTGACGATAAATTCTCTAAATTTAAATCTCCTCTCTGTAAAATTTTAATTCAACAATAATGAGTATATGTATATTATAAAGTTGAGATATGAGAAAATAATATCAAAAAATAGAATGTGTACAATTAAGGACCAACAAGATTTGAAGATTCTATCTCAAAGAAAATAATAATAATAATAATAATAATAATAATAATAATTATTATTATTATTATTATTATAAAGAATAAAAAAAAAAAAAAAACAAAGATTTGAAGCTTATAAATTTTAATGTTTTTTTTTTTTTTTATTCAACCTCTTGCTTCCCCAAGCAAAAAAAACATAAGTATTTTTTTTGGAAAATGATACTTGTATAAAAGGCATGCAAGGGACACAATACCAAGACAAAGGGTTGTCTAGAAATACAAAAGTACAAAATTACAAAAAATTAAACCAGTTTAAAGAGATATTAGATACATTATCATTTTTCTAGAATTTAGATTTAGCACACTAAAAAGCAGCATAAATAGAAACATAATATACTAAATTTTAGTTTTTTTTAGGAACCTTAAATTTTAGTTTTATTTCATGTACTTGAGCATTTTACTTATCAAATCTTCAAACTTTTATTAGAACCTTTTGAATTTCAAAACTTCATATGTAATTCTACGTTATTAAAGTTATTGGATAAACAAATGAATAATAATTAATAGCAAAAGTATAATTCGATTCAAATAAATGTGTTATGATTAATTGTATTGAACTCAAAGATGTTACATTTATAATTTGTTTTTTTTAGAGAAAATACTTGATTAAGGGATGCAGGAACAAAAGATGATAAATACATAAGTGAAAATACATCAATGGTATTTATGACTCATAAATATGAGTTAAATGTCAATTCACACATATATTAATTAGATTCAAATTCTCATATCTAATTTTATTGTATTAAAAATAGGTTATATAACTTTAAAATACACATAACTATAAATGATGAGTCAAATGTCAATTTACATTGAATGGGACATTGACGCATTAATTATTTTGATTGATAATAATCTATTTCAACTCCATGATTACGAGTTTAATTATGAAAACCAATATTTATCTTTCATTTTATTTGAGAGTAGTGGTATTTCTATGTAGGATTTGTTGTCTTTTATATGTATATATATATTATTTGTATGCATTTAAGAGGATATATACAGCGTAGTATTTCAATCTTAAAAAAAGTACAGTGTATTTCTATCTTTAAAAAAAAGTACAGCTTATATAATTAAATAAGGCTTTTTTTTCGTATAAAATAAAAGGCTCATAATTAAATTTACAGGGGAAATTGACTAAAAAAAATTACAGTGGAAATAGAATATTGAACAGCAAATAGACAAAAGAGACAAGACATCGCAACCACCCAACCATACGCCCTATCAGTTATGCTTATCACAAAATAATAATAATAATAACCATCATAATAATAATAATAATTAATTAATTAATTAAAATAAATTAAAATAAAACGTTACAATATTTCTTTTCATTCTCCTCTCTTTATAATTATCATTTATTTTCTTTCTTGAAATATTCTCAAAATCTTTACATAAAATTTTGGATAAATATATGTTTCTCTTACTACAATAATGTTTGAGGTTTGAGGATTCAAAAGTTGCAAATTCTTGGTCGATGATATATACTAAAATCTATGTTTGTGGTTTGCATGTGTTTTTTTCAATTTCTTATATACTATTTTAAAAGATTCATTGTGTACTATTGTTTTAGTATTTTTCCATTATGTTCTCTTTTGTGCTCATTGATAATATCATTATTTTTAACCAAAATTATTTTTAATAATTTAATCAAAGTTTTTTAGTTAAATAACGTTGGGTTAACTCAAGTACGAAAGTAAAGTTTGATTTTTTGTTTAACCCAAATTAATTTTTATATATTTTGACCTAGAATTGATATGTTCAAATTTTCAACTTTCAAATATGGTTATTCAAACATTTTTTAAACTTAAAATAAGAAGTTATATTTTTTTCCATCTTTAAGCTCCTCTCTTTCTTAAAATTAAAAAGTTGAATTAAAGTTTTAGTTTTAGAAGTTTGATACATTAAGATCAATACATTATTTAGTTTGTACTAAAAACAAAAAATACTTTCAAAAGCTTAGATTACAGTTCCTTGTTTTTAGAAAAATTCAAATCTTTCCCGTTTTGGTTTTTTTTTTTCAAATGCTGTCAGTTTTAATAGAAAGCATGTGATTTGAATTTGTAACTGTTTTATTATTAACATACATATATTATTTGAGTTATATTTTTATTGAATTACGAACGCTCAAAGTAAAAATAACTAAATTGTGGATGCGATCATATCAGCACTAATGCATCATATCCCATCTAAATTCCATAATTAAGCATGTTTAATTAGGTATAGTGCTAAGTTGAGCGACACTTGAGAAGTTTTTGAGCTGCACCCTTTTTGAAAAACCCCTAAAAACAACTAAATTGTCATATTTCAAGTGTTCCATTAAATTCATATAAATGAATAACAATAATAACAAAAATCGTTAAATTTTAAGTTCAATCACTTAACATTCAAGTTTATATCTAAAATTCTCTTTTAAAAATGTTTATACCAAAAATGGTTGCATATAAAATTGAACTTTTGTTTTTCTCAAAATTATAAAATTGAATTTTATATTTAGTACAGCTCCAAACTTTTTATTATGTGTATCTATCCAGTAAGTCTGTGAATTCTAAAAACATCCAATAGAACGTTAAATCCATGAATTCTAGAAATATCAATCATCATGAAGTGGTCTAGTGGTCAAGAGGGTTTTAAAAAACTAAGAGGTCACGAATTCAATCCATGATACCTAAGAATTGATTTCTTATGAATTTTCTTGACATCCAAATGTTATAAGGCCAAACGATATGTCATGTGATATTAGTCGAGGTGTACGCAAGTTGGTTCGAACATTCACGTAGAATTTAACGACTAAATTCGATAACTTAAAAGCATATATATTACAAACCAACCACCCAATACAAATAAAGGGGTTGGAGATATAATATACGAATAAAGTTTGAATGAAAACAATACAAAATTTAGAGAGAGGCTGCAAACATAGCCGTGCCTAATGCCTACAAACTTTAAAACCATATATTAAAAGCTAAAGATTCACATTGCAAATTCAATACATAAATTACATTGGCTGGTCCAGCAATGGGGTTGGTGAAATTTATTTTCTCAACCCCCTATACTTTACATTTACACGCAACCCCCTCTAAAATTAAACATTTTCCTTTTTATCTCCACGAGTTAAAGAACGACGAGTCCTTCCTTTCTACTTTCGTGTCTGTTTTGTCTATTTTGAGTTTACGCTCAAATGAGAATTTTCGCCTTTACTTTTGAATTTTACTACGATTGCCTTTGTTATCAATGGAGATGTTGTCTTTTGGGCGTATAGAGCTAGAATTTTTCTTTGTTTTAAATGGTGCAGATGACTATGATTAAGGTGAGTAAATTCTAGTTTAAATTGGGTTAAATGTATCCTTGTTTTTAGAGATGTAATTCAAAATTGGCTGTTTGAGAATAATAATGTAAGGGAAAAAAAAAACTAGATGATTATTTGGTATAATAGTATTTAACTAAAAAAAAAACAAAAGACTTTTTTACAACAACCACTATTTGGGTACGTTGAGTTCTTATTATAAGTTTTTTTTTATTTTTTTTATTATCTGTACAACAAAAATATTGTGAGTACAAATTTGAATATTTATGTAAAGAGTAAATGTTTCCATCGTTAAGGCATGCCATAATTATAGGTAAGTTTTAAAAAAAAATAATTAAATAAGCTGTTCTTTTATTTATTTATTTTAGTTTCATGTTTCAACATATCCAACTTATTAAACTATGAACTAAAAAATATAATAGAAAAACCTCATTAAACTCAAGTTTTTTTTTTTTTTTTTTTTGAAAATAGAATTTATTCATAAATTACGAAACAAACTAAACAATCACAATCGTCCACCGCGTAGCCAACAACCAAGGGAAAAAGTCGATTTTAATAAAATCAAATTTTCACATATTATTTTATAAACCAACTATAATTAGCATTACACAATAAATATTTAACACTAATTTCTGACATCTAGCATAGATTAGATATTTGAATTTCGTCTCCACTTGTATAACATTACATTTTTTTTATATTCGTTCGTTAAACTTATAACATTTGGTAATTGCAAAAAAAGTTTATAAAAACTTAATCAATATTTATCATGAATTAAATTTATAAAATTTTGATTTCTCAAAACTTTTTTGTCCATATTACAAAAAGCAAAATTTTTAGTGACAACCAATGTCATTGTTGAGAAATATAAAAATCGTCGGCAATGATAATGCTGATTAAATTGACCATCAACCTTTACCAGCAGCGCTACAACAATAAAAATGAAATCAACACCAACGATATCACGAGTCGTCGTCATAAATGTATCGATGTAATTTTTGAAAAAAATTGCTTTGTTGCTTGATGCCGACAACTTAAGTGTGTCAGCGGCATAGCATATCTCTATGATAACAGTTTGCAGTCAACATAGCATATCTCTATGTCGACAACTAAAGTTCTTTGTAAACACTTTGCGAACGATGCCCTAAGTTGTCATCGAGCTAAGTATTTTATGTCAACAGCTCGTCGCCCTCATTGGCCAAACAAGTTATTCTTATAGAGTGATTACTAAGCCAATTAATGATGATTTGTACAAAACTTTTAAAGTAATACATACTAAACTAAAAAAAAAAAAAAAAAACTGAATTATAAAAATGTAACAAAGTTTTGCCCTATTATTTCAAAAATAAATAAATAAAAAAAGACAGTTGTAGGGTTTGATTGGAAGGTTGTATCCATTAATTTGTTATGTGTCTGAAAACGCTGCAAAAAATAAAAGACAATGCAGTAACTTCAAGGCTGCGCCGTATTTCAAAATAACTACTTTGCTTTATTTCGTATTTTTCATGTGTAATATTTTTGCTTAATTTTCAAGTATTTCATAATTTGTGTAAAGGTATTTATTAATGGGGGCGGTTTGGTTCGAGATATTTAGAGCTTAAACCGGTCGATTTGAATTACGAATTCAAATTGTTTGTTGTTGGAATACAATCCAATAATGAGAGTGTGTTGTGTTGTTGAGATGGTTTGCTTTGTATTGATGTTTGAGTAATTTGTACATTTTCTTTTATTCTTCCTTTCAACTATCTCTCAACCACTCATTACTCTTACGTCCCATTGTTTATAGAATCATACACGGTGTCACATTATATCTTTATCGAGGTATTGATGAGTGTTTTTTTCAATCTACAGAAAATGAGTAGAGAATTTAAGAAGGAATATACTTATAAAATCAACAAGAGTATAACTCAATTAATATGATGTACGGCTTATGATTAAGAAGTCATAAATTTAAATTTTTCACTGTCAAATGTTATAGAATTAAAAAAACAAAAAACGAAAACAAAAAGATTTACTGGTTTGAAGAGAAATAAACATGAAAAATTTATCAATTAGACGTCATTTACCTGCCATGACAAAGTACATATAACAAGTGTATTAAGGAAGTGGACAAACAATATTTAAAAAACAATTAAAAAAAAAAAAAAAAAAAGGAAGTGGACAAACAAAAGACTAAAAGGGCCTCCAATTGCAAAGGCCTTCAAACTAGACAAGCCTAAAGGTATATGTAAATGGAAAGTGAATAAAGAAATTAAATTTCAGACATTACAAACACAAGCTAGCACACTCTTCAATTAGCCTAGCTTTTTTTTTTTTGCAAAAAAAAAGGATCAATTATATTTTTTAACATGTATACTATAAATTGAATTCACAAATTTTTACCAAAAGAGCATTTGACTCTCCTTTATTTTAGTATATTAGAATCATTTATGTAGGGTTTGTGGTCCCCCTCCCCCAAATTTAGATAGTCACTATAAATTGAATTATCCCTCTTAGATCTTCCCATCTCTATTTAATGAGTAAACTAATCATGGAGATTAAAAATTATTATTATTAGGATGAATGCAATAAACTGATATGTAATGCACACCATCCCACATGATTAGTATACAAATTTTGAAGAAATTTTAAGATGGTTTGGAAGTTATTCATAAAATAATAATAATTTTGATGATAAATTTTCCTTAACTTTCCCATAGCTTTTAATAGTAATATCCTTTGAGTTGAGAATTTGTTTATAGATCTAGAATCATATTTAGTGATAGACTTAATCTTTCAAATGTCTCCCTAAAGAACTATTAGCTTCATTTGAGCAAACATATTTGTAAATGAACCAAACTTTAAATTAATTCAACTACAGATCGATCAAAATCGATAAATGCTTCATTTGTTGTCATCCGTCGATGGCAACGAATCGAAAGACAACATAATAATACCTCTTCCCCCTCCATGACCAAACTAGTCCTTAATTAAAACTACTTTTGAAGTTGCTAAAGAGAATAACCTGTTTCTTTCTTTTGCTTTCATGCCTCCTTAAAAGCAATCTAGTCATGGTGGTTAAGTTTGTTTTGTAATCCAAAAAGGTAAGTTTAAAAGTTGATTTCTTTCTTTTTATGCTCAAGAATATAATCACTTCAACAAGACTAACAGTTTCGGTTTCGAACTCCTTCAAAACGACAAACATTTCAATCATCAAACATCTAAGTGTAAGGATAAGTTTTGTAGGATTTCCAAATCTGAAATGACAGAGATAACAAAGCATCAGATAGAGTGTTCATGGAGTCCAAGTTTCTAACTGGAAAATCAATAATATTCGATAAACCGAGAGATAAACTCTGTTCGAAGAAGTAACGAAATCAATCAAATCCTCCTAAAGCTTGTCTGCCTCAAGTTTGTACAGAATGTAACAAAACTGATCAGTTTGTATGACAACAGAATGTACATAACCGAAAACGAAAGAACGCATACCTATCGGGGGCAAGATGACAACCTCTGAAATATCAAAAGCCTAAAAATGGTATAGCCTGTAAATTTCCATGTTATAATCTTTTTGGAGTAACTAAGAAGAATTACAGAAACATATTCTGTTGACTAATATTGGGGATTCCTCATTTTTTACGGTCTTCCAAGATACTGGGAAAGATAAACACAGAATCTACACAAAGCCCACCTTTAGAATGCGTGCAGTCAATCTGTTTCATCGAAAATCTAACTTCTGTGGCTGATCCCGATTTTTCGACCAAAAACTCACCTACCTTGTATTCTATCCAACACCCACGCTTACGATGACCACTTACATCCAAAAATCCATGCTCGTCTAAACAGAATTCATGTTTTGCTTGCTGTCCGTCAGAAGTCGACATTTCGAACTGTACTGGCTTTACATCCCAACCATGAGTATGCTCGAAGCTACTTGCACGTCGGCCAAGCCGCTTATAGAACCTTCCAAGGTGAAGCCTGAAGGTCAGTGTATAGATATCAGCAGGAAATGGGAATTTTACCATCCCATCTACTTCAAACCACCAAATTTGCTGCAGATATGCCACGACATTGAACCTGAAAAGATCGAGCAACATAAGACGTGTGCTATTATTTCGTAGGATCGTAACACTATGCTATAAAAGAACCGAACAAACATGAATTCTAGCAACCCTGCTAAATGGAAATCATATTGCTCTGGTGCACAAACCCCTGCATTAAAAATGTTATCAAGTCTATTTTATTTCCTTGTTAGTTTCCACACAATCAAAAAACCTCATCTTGGTTTCTGATTAAATTCATTCCCATTCGGCCATAAATGTACAGGCTCCTCTTGGTTTCTGATTAAATTCATTCCCTTATAAATGTACAAGGTCATCATGAACTATCTGTTAGGTGCCCGTACCGACACCTAACTAAACCTATAATAAGCGAAATATATGATAATGACATTATAATCGTGATGGTTCTATAGCGCCACGATATCATAGAACCATCACGATTATAGTGTCGATATATCATTAAGATGAATAAAGAAAAGAACACTAAGGGGATGATTGGATTTTGGAGTTTGTGAGAAGAAAGAAGAGGAAGATGAAATGAAGAGGAAGTAGAGTGATTTGAAAAGATGAAGTATTTGTTTGGGAAATGATGTTTTGGAGAAGAGATGTTAGAATTTTTTTTGAGAATTTGTGTTTTGAAAAGAGATGTTTGAATTTTTTTTGGGAAATTGGTGTTTAAGAGAGAAATTTTTTTTATTTTATATTAATTTTTATTGTAATAAAGTTTGATTTGATGTTTTATAGGATTAAATATGTTTAATAAGATGTGAGGAGGAGTTAGAGAGGAGTTGAAAGAAGTTATTCTGTACAAAAAACAAACATGGGGTTGAATTATTTTCTCTCCTCACCTCTCCCAACTCCTAAATCCAATCAGCCCCTAAAGTAATAACAAGATGACAACAAAAATGACAAACCTGGTGTATTCGAGAGCATCGATGATTGCTTCCTCTAACTCTAAGGTCTCTAAACCTCACCGAAAGTAAGCAGACTCTGTTTCCTACAAAATATCAACTTCACTTGCCACTAACCGTTTATCCCCTCCACAATACCTATTTTACCCCTACTAGAAAATACATGAATAATTAGGGGCCTAACACTATCTCAAGCACTTCATTCACCTTAGAAAATAATGAGAAAGAACTGTACATATAAACATTCATAAATTACCAGAACAAAAACCATATATCCAGAAGGAGAAAAAATCCTATACAAGGCAAACTTATGCAAAATCTGCTAAGGTTTAGTTTGGATGCTTTCAGCTTAAAGCAAAAGACCCCTTTATAAGAGAGAAAGCCTTAGTTTCTTGGAATTTCTACGTTTGTGAAATCACATGACCCCAAAGTTGAAAAGGGAGAAGGCAATAGTCACAACAGAGAGATGAATAATTCCACAGAAGATTTGAAAGTCATAGCAGCACCTCAAAGCAACACATAGTTCAGAATCTTGTTCAAAAGATATCTTAAACCGAACCAAACATGGCTGAATTACTATACCCCGAACCATTTTGTAACACTCTGAGAAAGAGATTTAAAAAAAAATGATTGTCACCAATTTTATCCAAGACAAACAATATGTTAAGAAAAAAATAATGCCATGTCATCATCAAAGTACAAATGAGAAGGGAAGGGAGAAGGGAAGGAATTAGCAGCATTCCAAAGCAGTCTAAAACACCAAATATTAATATGGTAAGTGTTAGGGTCAGCTTACGGATACCTTGACTATTCTCACGAGACAACTGATTGAACCTACTATGGTTATCGAGATAACTTGTGAGAAATTAATTCTTAAATAAGTGGCTTCCATAGATTGAAACCTAAAACCTATAAAAATTTTATGATTTACCATGCCCTTATTTGGCAGAACCACATCTCAATTTTCCATATCCATCATAGATATGATAATTCTTCAAAATATCTCCTTATTGACCAAAAATTACATCAAATGCCTCCATCAACTGCCAGTTTACTCACATATTTAGTCCTTTTTTTGTAAGAAACTAGCTTTCATTAAGAAGCATGAAAGAAAACACAAGAAAAAATACAGGCATATGCATACAAAAATAAACCCTGTGGCATATATTAAGACGAAAAACCTCACAAAAAGATATCACGACAAATTGCACGATTCTGCAATCACATATGAGAGAACAAATTTTCATTCTATCCTAACAACTACTTTTAATCAGAAGAAAAAATCAAAGGAGTCAAATGCATTCAAAATTCAGTGGCATATATAAGACACAAGAATCTGTCCATAGTTGAATCTTCCATCAGTATACAAAAACCTCTTTTGCAAGCAAGCAAACCATTACTAAAAACTCTCAATACTTGAATGAATTGCCTAATTTAAACTCAATTCAAGCACAAGAAAGCCAAGAAATGCCAACTAAAAAGGTAAGTAGTTTTGTTTCATCAAACATTTATTGACCTCAGAGTGACAAACTATAATGAAAGACTAACCGAGACTCTTCAGTAGGAATCCAATTCCAATATCTTCTATCATCAATTCCAGTTATAGCCATGGCCTTCGCTGATATCGACATGCAAATTCTTCCAGTGATTCTGTCTAGCCACACCTCCTGAAAAGAAAAAAAAGGGTTCAAGTCTCCATAAACAAATATCCCTTCCTTCACAAATTAGAACACCCCAAATCCACAAAAGAACCAACCATGAACCATCAAACTCAAAAAAGAACAACAACCCACAAGAACCCTAGCAAATAAATTCCAACCTAGAAAAGTACAAAGAACAAAAAAGAAACGAAATGCTGTAATGGGAAAGACGAGGAACCACCTTATTTCCACCATCGAATGGAACTGGACGAGAAAGCAGAGCATATATATCCTTCTTTGACATATTTTGGTACCGTTCAGAAGGCAACAAATCGAGAAGATCTTGATAATTGGAGGGCAATTTAGATTCCCAAACGGAATCCGACGAGGCGGCGCCGCGAAACGACCGGTTAAGCCGGGCAAGGTTACAAATCTCCGGCGGCGTAAGGTAAAGAAAAACACAGGCGACGCAACTCTCCGGTATGTCGCCGAGGCCAGGGCCGACGCTGGAGCCATTGTTACCCACTTCACTCAAGTTCGAAAGCGAGGCCCCCATTGCTGAAAATCAAGAACCTCAAAATTCCCACAAATTTCTTCACCTCATCGAATCAAGAAAACCCACGACCCTGAAATCCGGACACAGATTTCGATGAAAACCACAAAAATTTATACAAAATTCGAAAGGGAACTTTTGCCTTTTTCAAAAGGATCGACGGAATTGAAGAATTTTAGAGGTTTTTCAATGGCTGGCGGAGATGGGTTTGGTGAGACATGTGGGCACGGATATGAATTGGGGTTTTGTTTATTTTGTTAGTTTTTGAATTCGGCCATTGTTGAACTTTCGAAGCCCCACTGCTACACAATTATGGTTCGTTGATGAGGAACAAGTGGAGGGGTTTGCTTGCGATTGCCTCGTTCGTTAATGGGTTTACGATGTAAAGGAAAAGGAAAGGGTTTTTTTTTTTTTTTTTTTTTTTTTTTTTTTTTTTTGTACTTTTTGTATAGACAATTTGAGTATGTTATGATTTTGTGATATGAATCTAAATCAAGTATAATAGCTAATATATGGTGGATGTTTTTTGTGAGTTTATAAAGTTTGTAATTTGTCGGTAATTATCTTATATTATTATGGCAGTTGTATTTTCTAAATATAGTTTTTTGTCATTTTTTTAATTTGTACTAAAAAAAAAGTAACTTTTCATTGGTTATGATTTTTTTTTTATTATTATTTAATGATTGAGAATAAAAGGATTGTAACTCATCATCTCTTCTAATTATGATTCTATGAATTAAAACTTTAATTTTGGTGTTTGATTAAGTCTTTATTATTAATGTCATTATCCATAAAAATAATTGAATTTTTATGGATAATGACATTAATAATAAATACATTGACAACATAATTTTTTTAAAGAAATTTCTATAAGAGATCATAAATCATACATAAATAGTACTATTACTCCTAAATAAGGAGTCAAATACCAATTTGCCCTATCAATCTTGTGATCGTAAAATTAAATTAAAATACAACTAATCAAACAAAATTAACACGCTACTAATCTTTTCATTTGTATGTGTATATACACTCATTTAAACGAGAATTCTCTCATTCGTTGAGTGGAGTTTTGTGAAAAATGAGCATTTAAAGGTATAAATTACGTGACGTACCTTTAGGTTTTATTTGACCACTAATCACTCTATGATAATTAACCTTGTTAAAATATTGGTACTTTTAAATATTAAAGCGGCTATTAATGAAATTTTGGATTGAAACATAAATTGTTTTTTTTAAATAATCTAAAAGGACCGTTCACTTCATGGTAATTGAAGATTTTCATGAGATGGTATCTATATTACCATGTTTATTTTGAGGTAATGACATATATGCATTTTGAGATGTGGCATCCTACCATCCTCATTTGAGAGTTATTTGGATGTCCTCATCCAATATGAGTTTTTAGGATGCCAATATAAAGAGTATCCTCGAATAATATATTTACCTTTCACCATTTTTTATGTTTTTATTTCTATCATTTTTTTTTTCATATTTTGTGGGTAGTTTGTAATTTAAAACAAAATCATTTCTTTTTTTAGTATAGGATTATTATACATGCAACACAATTTCTAAAATAATTCATCTATAACGGTTTCTATTAGTTATAGAACTTAACTAGTAATAGACTGAGTCTATGACTCACTGAATTGTATTAGAGATAGAACTCAACCAGAAATAGAATTCAATTTTGATTTTTTCCTACAAATGAATTGATTTTGATTTTGTACTATAATGAAATACTTTGCCATTTTTTTATTATACATGCAAAATCTATATTTATATTTAACATTTTTTTTAAATGAATTTTTATTAAATTAAATAATATTTTATTATTTTCAATAAAAAATTTTAAGTACATTGTTTTTTGTCTGAATATCAACAGATTCTCGATATCTAAATTACAAAAAAGTAAATCAAATTGTTCTTTAGGACATGTTTGGATGGGAGAGGATGGAATGACATGGGATGGAATGGAAAGAGAAGTAAGAGTAAGTTAATGTTTGGTGGAAATGGTAGAGTTGCATTTATATATATATATATATAATAGATATTTAGTAGTTTTTTAATATAATAGACAACTTTTTTATTATTTGATATTTTTTTTTTAAATACAATCAAAACATAGTTAATTTAGTTATATAAATATACTTAATTGATTTAGAACTATTCCACCAAAATAAAGTATACAAATATGTATTTAGAATTTCTCAGAAACAATGTTTTAAAAGAATGAATGCATTTAGAAAATTTGATGAATAATATAATGACTCTTAAATTTGATGAATAATAAAGTCAATATTTATTAATATATATTGTGTATAACAAATTTTTTTGTCGAAAAAATCAAATGTATAAATAATTGCAAATATTATTTTGAGATATTGTATATTAAAAAAAATGAAAATTATTAAAATTTAAAAGATAAAGATAAATATAAATAGTGTATAATAATTAAATATAATTCAATAAGTTTTGATTAAGAAACTTAATTTTAAATCTAAATTCTCAACATAATATCATTTAAATTGAAGTTGTAAAATATTAAAATACATTGTTTCCCTAAAAATACAAATCCATAAATAATTACAAATGTTAGTTAAATAACATGATATATCAAATAAATAAATGGTAAATAATATATTTTAAACAAAAGAGATACAAATAAATAAAATAGTCATATAAGTTAAATGGATGAGTTGGTCGATGATATTAACTGTAATTCTTAATTTAAGAAATTGTCCAAGTTCGAGTAAAAACAATGAAATAAATTAAAACGTTAAAGGAAAATTAAAAAATAAGAATTATTAAAAAAATGATTAAATAATTAAATACTACAATAATAATGTAATCATTAAAAAATAAAAAATGAACATGTTAAATTAAATTAAAAATTAAAAATTAAAAAAAATAAAAAAATAAATAAAATAAAAAACTTCCCAACTCATTCCATCCTCCTTCCTTCTTTCCCTCCCCATACATGGAAATGTATAATTTTCCATCCCTTACCAATCCATCCTCACTTGCCTTTATTCTTTTAGTACTTTTTTTTTTTTTTTTTTTAAAAAAAATTTTAAATACATTTAGTACATCTCATTTATTGTTAAAGAAAGTAAATAGGATACACAAACAAATTTTCATATTTGATTTTGAGTTATGGGCCAGCTTTGGGCCCATGTTAACGTTGGGTCCAATCTCCAGATGAGCTGTCCAAAATCAATGCGTATTATCTCAGGCCACCCTAACTTATTTGATGAAATAAAAAAATAAAAAGTTGAAATATTATTTTAGATCTTTCCACTATCTTGTTTTTATTTTTGGAATCTAAATTTTTAAGGTTCAATTTAATTTTAAAATTTTTTATGTTTGTTCAATTTTATTCCCTGAATTTTTATTTTTATTTAATTTAAGTCTATAAACTTTTAAATATTCAATTTTAATTTTAAGAGTTTTCAAAAAAACTTAAAAATACTCCATCACTAAAAAATACAATAATAAAAAGTAGGGAGTGATAGTGAAAACCAAAACCCGACCAAACCGATTTATTAGCTCGGATCGGTTAATTAAAAAAATATTGGATCAATCGGTTTGTTATTGTGAAAACCCGGTTTTTTTTATTCGGATCGGTTTATGTTTGAATAACTAACAAAAAACCGAACCGAACCGAATATATAAATATTTTAACATTAATGAAAACCTAGATAGATTTTTACTATTTTCCTCTTAGTAGCTGTTGTTTTCCTCCGCAAACATACATACTTCTCATAAAACAATTTGAAGCTTTCATCGTTTGAGATTGTGGTTTGCTCATCCATTGATTTACATCATTTGGATTATTTATGTTGGTTAGTGTTAGTGGCTCCATTTACTCTTTACTCTTTTATTTTGATTAAATAAAAAATTAAATAATATGTGAAAGAAGGTAAAAAAAGAGAATTAGAATTTCTTTAGTTTTTCCCATTAAACATATTTGAACTTTTATTGAAAACTTACTACAATGATTGTACTGCAAATTTCTTTTGTTTTTTCCAACAATTTCTTTTGATTTAATCTTTGTGCTCTTTAATCCTTCAAATAAAGATAAATCCTGTGGGGATTTTTGTTTTCCTTTAAGTTTCAAATAAAAACAAAAGAGTGTGGGGTCATCTTTTGTAATTGGATTTTTTTTTTTTTTTTTTTTTATTGGTAAACTTTCTCCAACTATTGATGACACTTTCTTTAATTTTAATTATACATCTTGGGTAAGAACAAAAAATCATGAAACCAATGACCATAGATTTAGGATTTAAATTATAAATTTTTGACTTACACACTTGGGGCTAATTCTTACCGTAAGATGATACCAATAACAAAAAAATCATTTATAAATTTCTTAACCTTCTTTCTAACTATTATATTTTCTTTATTATTATTATAATTTTATTTTTTAAAAACATACTTTCTTTAATTTAATTTCTCATATTGTGTGTAACATCATCATAATAATAACAATAAAAATCATAGTTTGTGGAGAGAAAATCTAAGAAAATATACACTGTATTGTACTAATTATTCAAGGAAAAAACACATGATGCCAAAGAAACTTTGAATTCCATTTTACAAAGATATTGAACAATATACAGTATAGTATATATTTTGGAAGCATTCTTCAATTATAGTTATTATAGTTGTTATTCTTGTTTTTTCTTTTTTTTTTTTTGCAAGAATTAAGAAGGTTTTGTTCTGTATAAAAATAAAATAGAAATTTAAATCAAAATTACCAAAATTCCTAAATAGAAAAATTCAATCCAAATTATATTAAAATCAAACCAAATCAAACCGAATTAAAATTGAGCCGAATCAAATGAAAACTGAACCAATGGCTTTATTCTTTAATGAATATCGGTTCGGTTCCATATACTGAAAAATCGAAGACATTGGTTCGATCATCAGTTTGACACAAAACCGACAAAAACCGAACCATTATCACCCATAATATAAAGTTATCCTTAAACTTCATCCGGTTTAATACTGGTTTTTGTTTTTATTTATTTTTTCTTTAATAACTATTGTTTCTATACGAGCACGGATGCACCGGTGAAACTCCAATTTTACATTATCAAAAACGAAAAAAAAATTGTTCCACTAAATAAAATAATAATTAATGTATGCCAAACACGTACAAAGAGAAATTCTCAAAAAAAAAAAAAAAAATGTGCAAAGAGAAAAACAAAATAACCAACAAAAAGCAGTAACTCATCTCTATAGGTGTCAACGATTACAAATATTTTCTAAAATTTGTTAAATTTAGGATTTGGTATTATTAGATATTGTATAAGTTATTTATAAGATATTATCTAATATTTATTAAGAAATTTTTTGAAATTTGATAAAAAGTTTATGTATTTCTAAAAACTTATCGATCTCCATGGTTCATGTTGCTTTAGACAAAAGATTTTTTTAATAATTTAATTTTTTGGGTTGAACTACTACTTATTATTATTATTTTTTTAGAAGAACTCAATGATCTATTTAATTATATAAAAAAGGAACCTATTTAATGATATGTTTTAGAGCGTCCAACCTATATACTTCGGGTTGAATTGAAGTTATATTAATATTTTTTTCATTTCTAGAACTCAACACATATTCTATTTTATTAATACATATTTTTTTATCAATATATTAAAAATATTTCTTATTAATTAATTTTACACATATATACTTAATATTATTTAAAATTTAGATTGGGTTGGATAAAAAAAGCCAAAAAATAGCCCACCAATCATAATCTAATTTAATTGTAAGAAAATTATAATCCAACCAACATTTACAAAAGGAAAAAAAACTTATGCCATACTGTCCATCAACGACGCGACAGATTTGATAACTAGGGGCAGCATCGGTAATTACCAAAGATAAAGAGGATATTTATGTAAACAAAAAAAGAACGGTAACGATCGTCACGTACCGTAAACCAGAAGGGCCCCACCATGTGGGAAAGGCGATATAAATTTCAGAGTAGTTAACGGAGCCGTGAGAGGCCGTGACGACACGCTCTTCAAAACTTCACGGCCGAGCCAGTTCCGTCAAAGCCCTTTGGTCAGAATTAGAAAACGCCCTCAACGACGTTTCGCTCTCCTTCCGTAACGCCGTCGTTGTCGCTGAAGCTGTGAATTCGTAACCCTAACGTCCTCTAATGGCTTCCTGTGACGACGACTTCTCTCTCCTCTCCGACGACCACCACCACCACCACCACCAATCCACCGCCGCCAACCACCACCACGTTCCAACTCCTCACCACATCCATCAATCCTACGCTCCTCCTCACCGATTCACGCCTCGGCCGTCTTCTATCCACGCGCCGCCGCCGCCTCCTCCGCCGTCTCAATCTGGCAGTCCGAAGAAGATCGGCGGGCCGGTAGATGAGGAGGAGGAGAACGACGACGATGGGGAGGATTACGGCGATGCTGCTTTCTGCTCGAGTTCGTTTGATAATGGAGATCCGAATCGGCTTGGTGTTGAGAAGAGGAAGGATCAGTCGGATGAGGTTGGGGAGGAAGGAGGTTCTTATAGTTACAAAAGAGCGAAGCCTTCGTCCAGCGGCGGAGAATACAGGAAGGATCGGGAGGAGTGGAGCGATGCGGCTATATCGTGTCTTCTCGATGCGTATACGGAGAAGTTTACGCAGCTGAATAGGGGGAATTTGAGGGGGAGGGATTGGGAGGAAGTGGCTGCAACTGTGAGTGAACGGTGCGAGAAGCAGAGCAAGAGCGTAGAGCAGTGTAAGAATAAGGTGGACAATTTGAAGAAGAGGTACAAGTTGGAGAAGCATAGGATGAGTAACGGTGGCATTTCGATCAGCCACTGGCCTTGGTTTAAGCAGATGGAGCAAATTGTTGGAAATTCTTTGACAATGAAGGTTGCATCCGACGAAGATCGGAGTGTTGGCTCGTCCGGGAATACGCCGAGGATATCGAAGAGGTTGTACTTCTTCCTCTTATCTTGCATTCTAAAACTGTTATTGGGAGAACAAAACATGTCTATGAAAAATAGGTGATCTTTCAGATCTATGCTTTGTGTGTATGTTTTGATTGTCTGTCTGCTTACTACTTACATGCCTGGTGACTGTGAGTTCTTGATTGCATAGTCAAATTGCCTATTCGAATAATCTATTAGAGACAAAAGCTTTTTACATTTTTTTACTGATAGAGTTGTAATTGGCAATATATCTGCGATTCTTTCATCCTTAGGTTAGAATTTTGTATTTACTGGTCAATGTCATTACTCGGGAGTGAAAGGAGGAGTTCAAAATTCTAAGTGCATATCTTTTGTAACAGTGCTTAGATCGTACCGAATCGAGATCGTACAATGATTGAAGTGAATGTTTGGAATTTTTAATTTGTCCTAAAACAGTCCTCCTAGCAGCATTGGCGTTTTTCAGAAGTCCTATGATTGCTGTGTTTCGAAAAATCTTTAGTGTATCATTAGAACTTGTGTGGCAATACCAGTTGTGTAGTTTGGTCATTTGTTTTGAAGTTTGCAGGTGTGTTAATGCACTCATAACTTGTTGGTATTGCTACTATGATTAATGTTTTTGATGTGAAATGAAACTGGTTATGATTGGATTCAATCGCTGTTGCTTTTGGAAGCAGATCTTCGTTTGCATGGAATATATTACCAATATGGTGTATTTTTTGTGTACTGACGGCTGGGTAGTTTGGAATTTGGAATTGCATGTTTTATGTTGATATGAATATAGGGATGATAAAAAGCATGGTTGATTTGCTTACATCTGTTAAATGGTAAACATATTGCTAACGACAAGTTGATTTTTCATTTTTTTCTTCGAGTTTGATTTTATAGTTCCATCATCCATGTTTCTAGTTTTCTCCGTGCAAATCCATTTTGTAGTATCTATGTTCACAAAGTAACAACTAGTTATTGTTTTTACAATCTATCTGGCAGGTATGTTCTTCCCGCACCCAGTACTGCTGGTCACATGAATAACGCAAAACCCAAAGCAGTTTCCAGTCCTAGATGGCGAAGAGTTGTATTTAAAATTAGTGGTACAGCTCTTGCAGGCACCGGTCCTAACAACATCGACTCAAAGGTTAATAGAATTCTCTTGTGACCTTTGTAGTGAGTTTGTAACGTCATATCATTAGGATAATTGGATTGTTGCCAGCATCAAATTTGTTTCTCTGATGATTAGGTTGCTATGACAATCGCCAGGGAAGTTGTAGTGGCTTGCCGCATGGGTGTGGAGGTATTAATTATTGCATTTAACAACTTTTGGTTGCTTCACCATTTATTCACGTTGGGCTGTATTTTGGGTTATAAATTACAGGTGGCAATTGTTGTTGGAGGTCGTAACTTCTTCTGTGGAGATTCTTGGGTGACCACAACAGGTCTAGATAGATGTACGGCATACCAAATTGGGTACGTTTTAACGCACCACCTTGGCGATACTATATCATCTTTCTCATTATCTAGTTGTTGTTTTTATGTTTTACATTGATTTGATCATACTTACTCTTTTAAAAAAGATAACACAGAGCTTCTGGAAATAAGACCAGTTTTCTATGCGATATTTTGTTTTGGTGATGCTCAAGATATTTAAATGTTTGTCGTCTTGAATATGAAGCAAGAGGTTTTTCCCAAATGCTAGGAATATGGGAAAATCATGAAAATGTCAAGATAGTGTGTAAATCTCAAGAAATCGTTGGCACATAGATAATCATACAAAAACCGAAGTTGTATTAGACTGACTTCATCTTCGTTGGCGTTGACAAACTTTTTGGTATTAATTTTTTCTTATCCAAAAAAGACATACTCTTTGGTATTCATTTTTTCTTCTTATCACATTCCTGTATTTCTGATATTGAACTCTAGGAAAGGGGTCTTGTATATTTAAGAAATAAGTAATTTTGTATTTTAGGAAGCAAATGAAAGGGTCGAGAAGCTTACCTACCTTCTAGTATCTAAGGTTAAAAAATGACCTTACCTGTATTGTCCACTGTATCCTTCAGTTCTGAAGTATCTAAGCTTGAAAGCTGTCACACTTGGCTTATTGATGCATCGATGTACAGATGAGGACTTGAGTGCGTCTGAGGTTCAGTCAGGATAGATCAATAAAGGATTGTTAAATTTGTACAAAGATGTTGGAACTTATCATGTGCTATTTATGATTGGATAGTGATAGTGGTAGTGGTAGCTAGGATTAGGAAATGTGTTACTTAAGAAAGATAGGTTTATCATGTATATGCCGACTGCAATTTGATTGTAAAACCTGCATGATAAATATCATTTGTACTACTATACTGCATTACTAATGTTGACACGTTGAATAACATATCTACAGTATGATGGCTACTGTGATGAATTCAATACTTCTCCAGTCAGCAATAGAGAAGATGGGAGTTCAAACTCGTGTCCAATCTGCATTTATGCTTCAGGAGATTGCTGAACCATACAATAGGCAACGTGCTATAAGGCATCTTGAGAAAGGCAGAGTTGTAATATTTGGTGGCATTGGTGCTGGCTCTGGAAATCCCCTATTTACCACTGATTCAGCCGCGGCCCTTCGAGCTTCTGAGAGTATGACCCTGCCTACCCTTTTAGCCTCGTTGTATGGTTGCTTCTATTTCATTTTTCTATATTCTATGCACTGGTATGTAATTTAACATATGCTAATCCTTCGGATACGAATGCTTACATGGTTGTACATGCCTTTCTCTCTTAGTTCATGCCGAGGCAGTTCTTAAGGGTACCAATGTTGATGGGGTGTATGACTGCAATTCGCAAGACAACAATTTTACATTCAAGCACATCTCTTTTAGAGAGTTAGTATCAAGAGGTGCCATTAGTATGGACATGACGGCATTAACTTTCTGCGAAGATAACAACATTCCTGGTACGTTTTCTTGTTTATATTATTAATATAATATTCATGGTTGGTCCTTAAAGATTTCACTACATCAACTCATAGTAGGGTCCCCAAGGGGTGGCAAAGTGGTTGAAGGCTTGGGCTTTGAAGGTGTGCTCCCCTCAAGGTTTCAAGTTCGAGACTCACCTATGATATTAATTTGTAGACACCTCTCATGTCTTCATTCATTCGATGTCTTCCGGTGTCTTGCTTTGGGACGAGCGTGGTTACCCCAGATATAGTGGTGCGAAATTCCGATTTCCTGGTTTCAAAAAACAAAAGTTCATACTGCCAGTGGGCAGAAAAATCTGGTTTATTATCATAGCACTAAATATAAGTTTTGATGTGTTTTTTCATCCATGAGGTAGAGCGGGTGCTTATAAGTTGTTACATTGCTTGGCATTTTAGTTTTTTCCTCTTAATCGCATGTTGAAGGATCGAATAAAATCCAACTCCATTTTATTTTTTCAGTTGTTGTCTTTAATCTTCTTGAGCCTGGAAATATTTCAAAAGCATTATGCGGAGAACAAGTGGGTACTCTGATTGATCAAAATGGAAGAATTAGCTAGTGTCCGTGATACGTAAAATATTTAGTATTAGGTATGGTCGTGTTGAGTCGAGTCGAGTCTGTAGAATGTTCAGTGGGCTCTTTCAGGTTCTGGGTTCTTTCCTGGCGAGGATTGTGAGCGTTTGCTATGTTACTTGCTTAGTAACTCAGTGTGAAAGCAGAATTGGTTCTGATTACTGATATGAAGATCTGATTCTTGGTGTGGTGCCAAAAATTTTCTGTATTTGTATTTGTAATGTGTATTTTTATGTATATTATTATTGATCCAGTGAAAGGTTAGATTAAGAAAATGGATGAAGATGACAGATTTGATGAAGTATATTGGTGGCTGGTCATGTTACCCTTATTAAAATAAAGGTATAATTGTCATGGAATGTATTTGAAGTGTTTGTAAGTGAATGTCAATCTGGCTCATTGCCACCATTTTAAAATTCATGATTCAACACCTCTTGCTTCTTTTCATAATCTATAAAATAGAAGTGTGCTGATGCAAGAAACTTTATTTTAATTGTAAATAGCATTTTTTTTTTTAATCAATCATTTAGAGTGGAGGATTCGAACTTATAATCTCTTGATTAGCAAGTTGTACAAGATGCCGTTAAAGTTCAGCTTTTGTTGCGTAACTTGTTGAGATTGTTAGCAGTGGTATAGAGTATTTGGTTACAGGGTTAGGATTTTGTATACCTTTGTATTCTTTAGTTTTCTTTCGATGAAGTTTGGGACTAACAAAAGAGAAAAAGATCGGATTTTACTTTGGAAAGTTCAACCCTCGATAGTGAGACCAGGAGCAGAGGATTTAATATCAAAGAGAATTTCAATGTCGGGTCCTTTGTGAATTAGGATATATATATTTATTTACTTCATAGGGCATATTCTAGTATAAGTTGAATAAGAGGGGATGGGTTTCGTGCTGAAGTTGTGGCGTGGTAGTTGAAAACTTGGGATTTGAATATGCGTTCCCTTCAAGGTCTCAAGTTTGAAATTCATCTGTGACATTAATTTGTAGATACTTCATGTGTCTTCATTCCTTCAATGTGTCTCCTTATGCATGACCTATGGACGGGCATGGTTACCCTGGTTATAGTGGAGCGAAACTCCTATTGGTTTCATTGACATCCAAATGTTGTAGGGTGGTGTGGTGGTCGATAGCTTGAGTTTGAAGATGTGTTCCCCTCAAGGTCTCAATTGCGAGACTCATGTGTGACATTAATCTGTACACCTCTCTTGTTTTCTTTCCTTCGATGTTTCTTTGTGTTGACCTATGGACGGATGGGTTACCTTGGGTATAGTGGAGCGAAATTTCTATCGATTTAATTGACATCCAAATGTTGTAGGTCCAGATAGTATGTCTCATGATATTAGTCCAGATATGCGCAAACTTATCCGATCAGTCATAAATTTCCAAAAAAAAAAACAAGTAGAAGATGAAACTTGAGTTTGTTGCCGAACTAGGTCAGTTGCATTTAAATTAAAATCTCTTTGTGGGTGAATGAATTCAATACATAAATTGTACAGTGGAGTATTTTCGAAGATTTCGAACCACAATTATTATATAATTAAAGTAAAATATTGAACTATTGAACCAAATAATTTATCTTTAAAGTCAGTTTGGTAGGAAGGAAACAAAAACGGTGATTAAAAAGACATCACCCTCAACTCAATCTTCCATAATTCGGCTTCTTCTGCATTGCAACTTATTCATTTTGGATTACAATCCCATTTTCATATAAATTCAAATCTTTTAACTTAAAAAAAAGGTAATTTGTGTCTTATTAGTAAGCATGTTGAATAATGTAGCGTAAGATTTTTATTCATGTCATTAAATTTGTATACCATTTTCCCACCTTACTTAAACATGTTTCATCTTTGTCGGTACTCGTAATGTATGACTTTAATTATCATGAATTAGTATTTTTTTTTTTTTTTTTTGAGCGTATCATGAATTAGTTTATTGATGAAAGAAATTATTAAAGTTTTTTTTTTTAGTACATATCAAGGAAGGGAGGACAAATACCGATTCTCGAAATCGAACCTGTGACGCTGGTGTTAAACTGATTTACAACCAAACAATAAAACTATTGCACTACTGATCCATTCGGTGAAATCATTAAAGATTTAAGAGACTATAACTTTAATTTATGGTGATCACGTTAATTATGAAATATAGTTAATATGGACCTAAGTAAGCATGGATATAAAAAATTAATAAACTAATTATTTTTTGTAGTGAAAAATACTCGTCAGAATTAAATGTTAGAGTTTATTATTTTAAGATATACATTTTGTCAATTATTAAAATTGAAAAGTTTAAAATAGCTTCATAATCATTTTATTTTACATTTCCTTAAATCTAAAAAAATAAGCTTATATCATATTATTTAAAAATTACATATATGACAAATTATAATAAGTGATTCAACTATCATATCAAACTTGTGCTTTTCTTGATTTTAAAAAAAAAAACATGCTTTTCAACCTCCAAAATCCAAATATTATTAGTTGTACTAAAAAACACACAAGTTCTAAAAAATTATTATTATTAATTAAAAAACACACACACTCAAAGTTCCAATTATCTATTTTTTCCTCCAAATATTTTTTCAAGAGCCTCAAGATTTAGGAACTAAATTACATATACTCCAACTTAAATTACATGGTAGAAGCGAACGAGAGTGCAGCTCAGCGTCAGACACCTAATGACCAAGAGGTCTTGGGATCGAGAATCTTAAAAAAAAAATTACATGGTAGAAAACTACACTAATTAGCTTAATAACAGCTTATGGGAAGATCAAGGAATCTTTCCCAGTGCGACAAGAAGCAAACATGAATACAAGTTTTACAATAAAAATCACAAATAAATACCACAAATTTGCATGAAGAAATGCAGAGAAGAGATTAAATTTAAACTAATCATCATCTTAATGAACAATCCACCAGAAAGTTTTAGCTACACAATACCATCTTCTGTGGTGGCAAGGGAAGGCGAAAGCGAATTCCGCGATTCGTCGTAATCTTCTCCGAGCGGGGACTGCTCGACCCTGATATCTTCGATCATCTTCGCCACTTCCGCCATCGTTGGTCTCTTCTCAGGTAAAGGAAGAACACAAGCCAGCCCAACATGAAGCATGGACACAAGCTCCTCCTCAATGTTTTTGTACCTCAAGAGCTCAGGGTCAAACACCTCAGCTGTCCACTCTTCCTTCACCACGGATCGTACCCATTTTGGGAGGTCCACTGCCTGCTCTTCCTCATCCTTACGCGGGTGCGAAGGCGATGGGTAGAGCGATGGTGCACGTCCGGTCAAGACTTCAAGCAACAAGACTCCAAAGCTATAGACATCTGCCTTTTGAGAGAGCCGTTTGGTCTCGTCTTGTTCGGGGGCCTTGTACCCTCCCAACCTAGCAATGGCATGGGCAGGATTGAGAAGCAAAGACAGCCCAAAATCAGAAATGCAAGCTACTCCATTTTTGTCAAGAAGAACATTAGAAGACTTGATATTTCCATGGGGAATTTTTGAAGCACTGTATTCTCCATGGATTCTTGCTAAACCACGAGCAGCTCCTAAAACCAAGCTGATTCTCGTCGTCCAATCCAATGGAATTCTTCCTGGACCACGATTACCTGATTCAATCAACAAAAAAACCAGAAAAATCAGCCAAATTCTTCATTGGGGAATTTCATCAAACAGTTTGTAAGCATTCAAAAAAGCTTCAACAGAGAACCAACCATGGAGGAGAGAATGCAAGCTTCCATTAGGAAGATAATCATAAACCAGAAGCTTTTCTTCTTTAGCATAGTAAAAAGCTCTCAATCTAACAATGTTTGGATGCTTCAGCTTCCCAATCACATCCATGTACTGTTCAAAATCCTTCCTCGGACATGGATTTGCATCCTTCAACCTCTTCACCGCCACCGTACAGCCGTCGTCCAGCACCGCCCTGTACACCGTCCCCAAGCTTCCTTTTCCGAGCATCTCCGCCGACGCTCTGAGCAAATCTTCAAGCTCGAATTGCTTCTTCCAATCGAAGAACACCAGTTTGCTCCGATCCGTAGCGTTAGTGCCGTCGCTGTCGCCGCCGCTGCCGCCATTGGCGTAAACCTTCTTCTCGCTTCCATAGCTACTTCCGCTCCTTCTCCTCTTCCCGCCGTCGCTTCCGGCCATGGAGCTCGAACTCCGATCACGAGCGCAGTAATACGCAACGATGAAGGAGACAATCACAAGCAACGCAACGCAATTCGCGATCACAATCGCGACAATCGCACCAGGACTGAGTCCTTTTCGCGATTCTTTAACATTCGAACTAATATTAGGGTTTTGCGGCAACGAGCTTGGATTCGAAGGTACAGTTCTACCGGAATCCGAAGCCGGCGACGAACCGGTAACCGAACAGATCGGTAACGGACTCGATCCACACACGCCTTCGTTACCGGCAAAGCTCTTCTCTCCAAATCTCTTCACCATCCCGTCCGGTAACCGGCCGTACAGTTCATTGTTCGTTAAATCAACATCAGTGAGATTCACAAGCGAAACAGAGAGATCGGGAACCGTACCGGAGAGGACATTGTTCTGCAAACGAAGTGTAAGAAGCCGAGACAATTTCGCCACATCCGCCGGAATCCCGCCGCGGATGTTGTTATCGGACAAATCTAACCGTAAAAGTCGCCGGAGAGACGAAATATCCGGCGGAATCTCGCCGGAGAAGTCATTACCGGAGAGATACAGCAGCTTGAGATTCGTACAGTTCAGAATCGGCGAAATGGTCCCGTTCAAGCGGTTGTCGTGGAGGTCGAGAAGGCGGAGCTGATCGAGCAGCGCGAGTGAGTCAATCGAGCCTCGTAAGTTCATGGAAGGAAGTGAAAGAGCGACGACGCGGCCATTAACGGAGCAGTGAACTCCAAGCCATGAAGAAGCACAAGCGTCTGAACCAGTCCAGTTTGCGAGAAGGCCGCCATGGGAGTCAGCTTGAAGACGGAAGCGAGTCAGAGCAGAAGAATCATCAAAACCCAGAGAAGAAGAAGCCAGAAGAAGAAAAGCTATGGCGGAACTGAAAATCTTCGAACCCATCTCCATTAACATCACGAATCGAAATGTGGGTTGACGAAGGATTGAGAAATTGAAGGGGGTTTTTGAATGAATTGGAAGATTCTGTTGATTTGTCTGTGTGTGTTTGTGAGGAAGAAGAAGAAGAAGAAGAAAGAGACAGAGAAACAGAATCTGTTAGAAAGGGGAATTTGAATGAATGATTAAAGGATGTGTGTGAGAAAGAATTAATTAACTGAAGAAAAGAGATTATGTTATGATTATTATTATTATTAACAATAAATTAAGGGGCTGATTGAAACTTAAGAGGGGGAATGATTTTAAAGTTTCAAATTTCTTCCTATGGGGAAGGAGGAAGAAAGGGTTGTTTGAATCATTGCTGTCCTCCACTCCTTTAAATGAAATGAGTGAGGAATGAGAACTTGTTTCTTTTTTTTCTTTTCTATTTTTCTTTAAGAAATTGATTTATGGTATTTGTTTTTTAATTCTATAATATTTAACAATCTAACTTATTACTACATTAGAAGGGGTTTAGATAAGTTTTTGGATGACTAATTATTTGAAGAGTTATTTTGAATAGTTAGAAATTAAGGGTTGTAGTAAAAAATTTGTTTGTATCTAATATTTATATAGAGGAATTAGAGATAATAACTTGTTTGAATGTAGATTTAAAATGAGTAATTATTTTGAGTAGTTAAAAAAGAATCATTAGAAATAAGTGGTAAAAAATAAATTATTTTTAAAAAATAGAAAGAAATGATTAGAAATGAGTGGTTAGTATTGAAGAGTTATTTTGAGTAGTATAAATGAATGATTAAAAGTGATATGTTATTTTGAGTAATTACAAAAATTCGTTTGAATATAGTTTTTCGAACAATAATTAATTAATCCTCATTTTAAATCTTCCATAAATATGACAAACAAACACCCATAGATTATTATTATTATTATTGTGAAATCAAAGTATTATTACTTTTCATGATTTATAGATTTTTGGGAATTTGCTAGCAACTTTTTTACCTCAGTTTACAATTATAGCAACTTTTTAAAAATATTTCGTTTATAATAAATTCTGCCTATTTTTAAAAAAAAATTCCTATTCTACCCTTTCTGATCTACGACTTTGATAGAATCTATCCTTCTCTAGTGATGGAAGTCTATCAATTTACTATTGATTGAAGTCTATCTATTTACTATTGATTGAATCAACTCCTCATTCAAAGGTTTCAGTTACTTTTCAAAATGTTTATTTATCAATAATTAATTCTATCAATCCCTATTGATAGAATCTATCATTTTCTAGTGATGGAAACCTATCAATTTACTATTGATAGAAAAAGGGGAAAGTCCAATGCTTAAAATTAAAATAACCTCAATCCAAGCAAATGGTTTAAAAGCCTGGACCACGTCATGGGCTTTTTAGTCTTTTTAATAGGCCCGTTTCCATTTTTTACTATGTGTGCAAATATTTTTATTATTGTGCTATTCATGGAATATTTTAGCTCTTTTGTAATATACATGCAAAAGCCCTTAGATTTTTTTTATTTTTCAACTTTAATAATCTTAGTGTCTTGTGTATTAACTTTAATAACTTCTTTTTAACCAAATCTCATTCATTAACTATCCAACATATGTTATAATAGACGCAGAATTCAAGAGATTTCTCCTCCAAAAAAAAATAAAAAAAATCTTGCCTCTCTGTAGAGAGAAGAATTGATCAACAAAAATCACTTTATACAACCACACGTTTGCAAACTTATCATTCACGATATTACAAATTCTACTCTAATAAGAAAAGAAAATTTTCTCCTAACTAAGGAATCAACTCTAAAATATCAACTATAATGTAGTTGAATTCAATGAGATTTTGAGTCCCAATATCTTTGATTGCATAAGCGACATTGATGTAACGACTTAGATTTTTGTTACGGTTCACTAGGTACGATTTTCAGTTAAATCGGTTGGTTGGTTGGGTAGTTAGTGTAGTTTTAGCCCTTGGGAGTATTTTAGTAAATATACCCTTAAGGCTGGTTTTGTGTTTTAATGAGCTTCAATGTTATTTTTGTGTTTTCAAGGCTGGAGGGCTAGTTTTACAATTGTTGTTTGAGTAACAAGTGGCAAGAAAGTTTCTAATCGATCGATTGTTTCATTAGACGGCACTTTTCATCTATTCTTCTAGAGAGAAAGGCCAGAGCGAACTCCTCGTCCCTTTCCTTCTTATCCATCGAGCACCACCGATTCTCCCCATCCCTATCGCTGTCACACCAGGCCGATGATCGCTGCCGCTCGCACACCACGCCCGATCCATCGTAGCCAACAGCACCGCACGCTGAGCTCACCGGCAGCACACGCTCATGACACGCCCTCGTGCGCGTCTGCCCAGCCGCCTGCAGCCCGCGCGTGCCGTCTCAGCCCCGCCCGCCTCAGCCAGAGCACTCAAGTTCTTCGTCGAGCCACGACTCCCTCGCACACTTTGCCCCATCTGCACGCACAACCGTAGCCCCGCGCAGCAGTCGCTTGTGCCTACACCACAGCATGCGCCTCACTCCATGTACCCGAGCCTTTGTCTTGCAACCCGTCTTTGCCAGATCCTTCGTTTGAGACCTTGGGGTAAACTATGTTCCATAAGATCCTGTAATCAGCTTGATAGCTAAATAATTATTAATTAAAATAGTATTGTTTGTCTAGGTTGTGTATCGTTCGTGGTTGGTTATCTGCAGCTTAAGGAGCATTTGTTCTGTGTTTATTTTAGGTAAGGATTCGTTGTCGTGGTTATGTGGACCCTATGTATAATATTCACTGATTGTATATGTGTTATATGTTGTATTGTTTTCCCAGCATGCTTAGGAATCCTGTTATGTGATGTGTGATGACTTGACTGTTAGGGTGTTGACATGTAGCTCGATTACGTTTCTGTATTGTAGAATCCTGTTAGGATGACTTGTATGATGAACATGTTGTGATTTGACTTGAGTTTAGCATGTAGCACTCCTAGATAGTAACTGTTAGATTGCCATCATCTAAAGGCTGAGAGTGGACACGACATATGTTGTCTCTACAGGTCGAGACCAGTGAGGATCGATTCCTGCCCCCGACAGTCAGGTTGTGGTGTAGCACACCACCCCGACGAAACCTAGTTTATGGCCTGCTAGAGCGAAATCCTTTCCTTGGTGTAAGCCTACCTTTGGACGATCCTTAGCTTTAGGCGTAGGTGTGAACAGGCATCAGTTGGGTGTCGAGGGCCTCCCACCAGCTGTGGATCAGTGGACACCATTCTGTATAGTTAGGCATGTGGACCTGGACCGGTGTAGTTTGTGTAGACCTACAATTATCCAGGTTTGTAGTAGCATGCGGTGTGAGCGCACACGCATTAGATGTCGAGAGGACGGCTCCCTCGGGCTAATGTCGTCAGTACACCGTTTCGTTCAGTCTAGAGCCAGACACTGAGTACTCTCCTAGGTGTCTAGGATCTCCCAGGTGTCTAGGATCAGCATAGCGAGCTGATCACTAGCCGAGAGTTATAGACTCTCGAGGTTTGGGATTTATGTTGATAAATCATTCTGAGTTCTGCTGGTTGACTGTATTGCATGTATGCTTGGATGCTAGATGGTGTGTTGTATGCCTACTATACCCTGGCTGGAGATTCTTACTAAGTATCTTCGTACTCTCCCTCATTTGTGTGGTTTTCCACTAGGTAACTTGGGACAGCACCAGGACGGCTAGCGGAGGAGTTGATCGATCATGGGAGTCTGCTGTTTAGTCTTTCCTTACTTCATTTATTCTTTTTTGTTTTCAGCATGTTGGTTTGGGACTGAGTCTTTATTATTTCATAGTTTTGAACTGTTTTTAATATCTCTAGCCAAAGGCTCATTTACTGTTTTACATTGTTGATGGAACTGTTTACGGTTTAAATAAAGAGGTTCTATTTTCAACTGTTTTTGTTATAACTGTATTTAATTCATGCATGCTGGGTAAGAACTGGGTCTAGGGCTGTTTTAAAAGTCGGATTTTTACAATTGAGTCCACCAAGATCTAGGGAAAGTTCTTAGTCAAGAACTTTAACACTTGTTTGATACCTTTTTTAATTACTAAGCATTTCATTATTCTAGTCTACGAACCTCTTTGACCTAATTTGGAGCCTATCAACATTGATTTTTCTTTCAATCTCGAACAATTCATCCAACACCTTCCCTCGAAGACTCAAGACATGTCTAATAACTTTTACTTGTCAAGTTCAAAATTTTGTTATTAAAATGAGTTTTTTTTTTTTTTTTTTGGTATTTTTTGGTATTTCTTATAGTTTCTAAGAAAAAATTGAATTTTTTTGAAATTTAAAAATTTTAAAGTGTTTCTTAGAGGGAGAGTTGTTCTTGAGTAATTTAAAATGTCCTTTTGTGGGCAAATTTCATTTCTTTTGTCAATACATAGTGGAGATAGATACATGGCTATAAATTGCAAAGAATCCTTTTTGAAAACAGATTTGAATATATTTTTAAAAAAAGAAATTTGAATAGGAGCTCCCTCCCAATTATAATACGAATTCTAAAGGGTGCATTTATTTTGATAGAAAAGAGTGGAGGGTAAAGAAATGGAGTTGCAAGTAATAGCTCATTTGGATATCGTTTTTTGTAAAAAAATTACAAGCAATAACTCATTTAGATGTATTTGTTTGTAGATGTGTTGGAGACCAATGACTTGTTTATATGTGGTTGTTTGGAGAAAGATTGTCGCAATAACTCGTTTGGATGTGAATTTTTATAGAAGAGTTATGTGAAGTTTTTTTTATACGAACATAATTGATTTTTCATTTGTACGTAATCTCTCATTTTCATTAATATTTGTCACTTTCTCTCTTATAATTATTTTGTTTTGAATTTTTTAAATATATAATTTATTTAAAAAATACTAAAACTTTCTAATTTATAAATGTATTCTATTATGTAATATCAATAAATTGAATAATCATTATCTATTTATGGCGTTGTTTTTTTTTGGGTTGTTTCTTAGTGCTAGATTATTATTAGGTAAAATATTATTTTGATGCAAGTTTTTTTTTTTGCATAATAATCATTGTACTTTCAAACTTCTTATTATATGTAAATTGATACCTATCATAAGTTTGAAGTTATCTTTCTTAAAGGTGATATCACATCAAAATTGTTATAAATAAAAAAAACTTTGTCAATTTAAAATTATAATAGATCCGTCATAGGATTTTTTTTTTTTTTTTTTTGTAACGTGTTGTAGTGTGACAGAAAAAGTATAAACTTTAATTATTTAAATATAATTAAACCATATAATTCAATTTTATTTTAAACTATTAAAAAAAAGTTTATAATGTTACATATATATAGTATAAAAAATTGTATACATTAAATCTTTATTTCGTCTAAAAACTTAATAAAATTATTAATCAAATATCAAACTACATTTAATATGTACATAGATAAAAACAAAAAATTATTAACAACAGTACAATATCTCTCAACTAAATTATAAGTCAAGATCATCCATATTTGAAGTATCCAATGAGAAATTATATGAGAGGTTATAAATATAGTTTTAAAGTATTATTTATTTATTAATTGTTTTTCTAAAATAACACTTTTTATCATTTAAGATAATTAATTGTTTTTTTTTCTTTACTTCACTTGAGGTATACTTTGCATATTTTAAAGTTGTTATATAGAGTTTGATCGGATAAAATGAGCAAAACTGCAATCACATCAGCTACGACTTAGTAACTAATAAATTATAAATTTAAAATCACTCACCCCAAAATGAGATTGAATTTATATATATATTTGGTTTAGTATATATATTTTAAAATTATTTCGAACCCATTATATATTAACATTATTTTAAACATCATTATTATTATTTTTTTCTTTTTTAAAATATAGTTTATCCTCTATACGATAATATTAATTTTCTAACTTGCCTTGCCTTAATATAAAATAAAATCATGATTAAAACCTAGGATAATAGGGTATGGTGACTCTTCAAAAAAAAAAAAAAAAGGGTATGGTGAAATGGTCTCTTTTGAATAAGTCTTTATATATATTGGCTACTTTATTGTTCAATCTAAATTCCAATCCTTTATTCTAAAAATAAATAAATAAATAAAATTCCAACACTTTATACTTTTTGGCAAATTGCCATTCTCCCTTAAAAAAAAGAGAGCCTTATTGTATCACATAATTTACTTTTTTTTTCTTTATATATAGTCCTTGACCATCTTTAGGGGGTGTTTGTTTGACATATTTAGGTAGGATTTAGGTTAAGAAGTTATATTGAATAATTAAAAATTGAGAGTTGTGTCAACAACTCGTTTAGATGTAGTTTTTGCGTAGAGGAGTTAGAGTCAAAATCTTATTTGGATGTAGATTTAAAGTGAGTATTTATTTTTAGTAGTTAAAAAAGAAATGATTAAAAATAAGTTATTTTGATTGATTTGAAATGAATGATTAAAAATGAATGGTTAGAAATGATTGACTAGTTTATAAATGAATGATTAAAAATGAATGGTTAGAAATGAGAGTTATTTTTTAAAAGTAAAAACGGAAGAGTTGGTAAAAACTCATTTAAATGTAGATTTAAAAAAAAAATTAATAAATGGTAAAATTAAATTCTACATAAATATGCCAAACAAACAGACCATCAATGGGTGAATACTTCATTTTTTTTTTCTAAAAGAGAAAAGAATTCTGACATCACTACTCTCAGCTAAAGTAATGTCATCAGCTTTATTGCCATATGTGGACCCTATATTCCATCAAGATTTTGATATTTATTAAGCTCTTTTTGTTTATGAAAATTCTTGACAGGATTTTACCCATCAATTAAAGGTGATATTAAAAATAAAAAATCGACGAAACGGGACCGATCTATTGGATTAGTTTAGAATTTTCGTATAGTATTGGACATATTAATTTTTATTTGAATAAAACTGAAAATTACTGGATTTGTTCAATTTATATTTGTAAAAACATCTTAATTTATTTACTTTTATTTTTCGTTTATAAGATATTTTAACTTATTATTGGTAAATATCTAATTATTTTTGTTTAGTATAAATATAAATCTTGAGATTTTTTTAAGAAAAAACATTTAAATAGGAGTTGGAACTAATATTACAAGTAAAATAGTAAAAAATAATTAAATTTTAGGATAACCGAATGGAAGAAAATGAAGCCAATGATTTTATCTTTTATTAGGCATTGATTTGGTTTTTTTAAATGAATTGGTTCGGATCAATTCTTGGTTGGTCTAAAAATCGAGGAAAATGAACCAATGATTTTACCTTTTATTGGACATCGGTTCGGTTCTTTTTTTTTTTTTAATCAAATTGATTGGATCGGTTCAGTTTTCGATTTGACCTAAAACCGAAAAAAACCGAACTAATATCATCCCTACCATCAACAATTTGAATATCAAGATAAAGTCAAATAACTGAACTTATTATATATAGTATCTTTTATGGTGTGTCTGGAGAAGAGGAATGGTAATGATTAAGTGGGGAATGAGAATGAGGAAGAGAATCATTATGAAAAGAATGATTATTTGTGTTTTGGGTGAATGTAATGATTATGAGAAAAATAAAATAATGAATATGATGAGAGTAAAAAATAGTGATGTGATGTATAAAAAGTTGTTAGATAGAGAGCAAAAAAATAGTTAGAAGGAGAATGAAAAACAATGATTTTTGAAAAATTATGAAAATAATAATTCTCGGTGGGCCAAACACGAAACATTCACATTCTTCCCTTTATTCGTGGTGGCCGACACCCCTTAATGGTCAACCATAAGAAAAAACATGTACTGAAAAAAAAAATCATAAGAAAAGACATTTGGGGGCTAACACATTTTTAACTCGTAACGAGTAACCATTTACGTTTTTTTTTTTTTTTTTGACGGTGTAAACATTTACGTTCCTACTTCACACTATATATATACACTTTTTACAATTTTTCCAAAGACGAGAACTAAATGGTTTATTATAAACCTCGATTTAAAGATTAAATTGTTATTTTCAAGAAAAATATTATAGCAAGTGACTTAGTAATGAACAAAAATTTAAAAATCTAAAAAAGAATGAATTCAATTCACAAATATACTAAAAGAATGTTAAGTTTAGAATAAAAAATATTTTATAACCCATACGTTTTTCTCTCTCGTCTACTACTCTCTTTTAATAAATTCGTATGAAGTCACATTCAAACATTTAATCTATAAAAAAGATTACGAATTTTTAACTTTCTTTATATAATCGAGATATACATAAATTCGTCAATAATTAAAAAAAGTACCAAAGCGGTATATAATTTAAATTTTGGCATCTGAAATATTAATTTGTTTTAGCTCATGCGATTTGTGGAATTTATTATTGGAATATAAACTTTGCATTCTCATCACTTTTTTTCCCTCTAAAAGTATGCTCTTTAGTGGGTTTTTTAGTTTTAAATGTCAAGAAATTAAAAAAGAAGAATAAAAACCAAAAAAAAAAAAAAAAAAAAAAAATATATATATATATATATATAGGAGGTATTATTAGGAGTATGACCAAATTGACAAAATATTTACAAAACTAGGTAACATAGTCATACTGTATAGTAATTATATGGTATAATTAATATATAATACTGTACTAATAACATATAATAATGTATTAATAATACATAATAATATATTAATAATATAAAATAGTGTATTAATATCCTAAATAATATTGTATGATATTATTAATAATATTGTATATTTGACTAGATTTGTAAATATTTTTAAATTTGACTAAATTTATAATTATTTTGTTAAAGTACACCATCCATTACTCCCAAAAATATATTTATAATGCTCGAGAAAACTAAAATTATCAATAGAAAATTAAGAAAATGGAATTACATAATTATTATTATTTTATACTTTGAAGTGCATACAAACTATATAATTGAATGGTTGAATGATACGACATTATTATAATAATAACTTGCTATAGTCTATCTTTAAATCACACGTTATTTAAAGAAGAAAAAAGAAGTTTGAGGATAGGATAATATTATAATATATGGTAAAAAAACTAAAACTTAATCACAAAATTAATAATTAATAATTGGTATGGTCAGTAGATGTTATTATTTATTTTGGACATAATTTATTTATTTACTTATCTATTATATGTTATGGAAAAATAAAAATGAAAAAGTCACAACTTTAAGTCAGAGGAAAGCAAGCTTCCCCTTACCCAACTTGTAATGATTAATGGAGATGTCAACATGCTCAATAAACTTTTCTTAAACTTACTTTTTATTTATTATTATTTCTTTAAATCTCTCTCTCTTTTTTTTCTTTTTAAAAAAAAATTTTTTTAATTTTTTTTTTTAAGTCTTTAATTTTCTCTTTGCTCTTAAAGTTATGAAAATTTGGTTATACAATACTTAAAAAAAAAAAAAAAAAAAAAAAAAAAAAAATAGGATTCAATAAATTAATTTTATAAAAGAAAATTATAGGTAGAATAATCTGATGAGATAAATTATAAATTTAATAGGTTAAAATACATGTATATTAAGAAAATGAATTTAATTTAATGATAATAGATATATATTATGGATTAAAAGTCAAAATTTTATCGATTACAAGGTTAAAATTTTAAATATTCTAACAGTTCATTTTATTAAAATTTAGTAAACTTCGTAACTTCCTTGAGGAAGACTCGTATAAAAACATTAGTAATGTTTTCAATTTTTACGTACACCTAAAAAAATTAAACACTACGATATTTTATTGAAAAATATTTTTTTGAAGTTATTTTAATGATAAATATGATACATAAATGTAACTCTGCAAAGAAAACATATAATTATAAATAAAAGTGAAATAAGCTTTAGTTGTTGCTTATCTATAAATTTTGTTTTATTTTTTGTTTTGTTTTGTTTTTGTTTTATTTTTTTTTTGTTTTTTTGTGGTTGATTATCTCTTTCAAATGAAAAAAAAAAAGGAAATTTGTAGTAGGATTTGCCTATTCATTAATGAGTAGATAAGTATTTCTCAAAATAAAATGAATTGTAAAATTATTGAGATAGGAATAAAAAAAAAAACAAAATATTTATTATAATTCAGAAGAACATATTTGAATTATAATAATGAAAAAACATGTCTATATAAAAAATAAATTAGATCTCAATCATAAAAATCACTTGAACTTTAAATAGAATTATACTCTTTACAAATGCTCATAAATTGGGTTTGGAGCTCATGATTTTTAACTTTTTTATTTTATTTTTTTGTTTTTTTAAGTCTCATAAAGTGGCAGAATTAGGATGGTGAGCAGAGATGTTCATCATTTTCCTCAAGTCAAAGATCCGTCCTAATGAATGGTGAATTCTCATTTAGGGGAGAATGGAAAAGTTAGCGGAGAGAAAAAAATTGATGCGAATCAAATGAAAAATGAAAAATGTATTTTTCATTCTCGTTTTTGCCCTGCTTATATTTTATATCTATTTTACTTTTCGATATATATATATATACGATTTTTCATTTCTAGTGTGTTTTTGAACCGTCATTAATGAAACCACTACAAAAATGCACAAATAAAATAATAAACTACCAAACTCAATAGGAACTCAATTGTATTCACATAAAGGATAAATAATTGAAAACGAAGCAAGATGATTAATGTAGATCTTAAGCGTCTTATTCTATCTCATAACAAGGCGAACCTTGCCAGTCTCCTTAAGTTTCAAAAACTTAAAATGTCGTATGTGAGTGGTTCAACAATCGAAAGGCGAAGACGATGATAATTTTTTTTACTGGAGATTGAAGAATTGGGTTAGTAACGTAGTTTGTTATCTTATTTGGTCTTAATTATTTCAATTTCACGGTCAAGAGTTTAAGTCCAAAAATTGATATTTGACTAGTTGAGAGCAATATACTCTCTATAAGATTTGTTGGTCCATCTTCCCTCAATTTATATTCGAAAAAGAAAAACAATTTGAGAGAGAAACATGGCCATGTGGAGTGATTTTTTTTTGTTTTTACTCTTTTAATCTTAGCATTGGAAAAAATTATTAAAAAGAAGTGTTGAATATATTTCACGAGCACAGTGATGTTGTCGACTAAAGTAAAGTAATTGATTCAGCTTTTTTCCACTGCCATTTCCACTTTTTTTTTTTCCTTTTTCTTTTTCTCCCTCTTTTTTATAACCTACAAAACAATTAACCATTCCTCAATTTGGGAGCAAAAAGAAAGGAAAAAGAAAAAGAAAAAGAAGAGTAAATTTAAAGAGCAATTGAAGGCGGAATTGGCGTTTGCAAATTCTCAAATTTCTTTGTCAATCAAAATCCAAATTCATTGCTTCACTTTGCATTCTCGAGTTTTCTTATTCCAATATTTTGTTTTCTCTTTTTAAATTTGCCTCATCCCATTTTCCTTTTTCAACTTAATTTATGCAAATATTTTAAAAGTTAATGATTTTTTTTTTTTTTTTTTTGGAGGGTTAGGGAATTCAAAACCAATGACCTAATGGTTTATAGATGTGCACTAATATCGTTGAACTACTGCTGTTGTTGGCACAAGTAAATGAAATTAAATTTGTAAGCTTTCAAATTTTTATTTAATAAATACTTTTTTTTGTTGGGTTAATATGTATTTGACTTTATTGACATTTTATATATATTAAAAAATGATGAGCCTATTTAAAAAAAAAAGTGATGTTTTAATAGGTAAAATTTAAAATTTACGTAAAATTTTAATTTTCTGTCTAATAAGATTTGTTAGTTATGGTCGTGTTCTTCATCTTTTGTGGTTTCTTCGAAACTTTAAAGAAGGTTATTTCCTTCGACCAAACTTCTTGTGTTGTTCCGCGAAAGTGTACTTGGTCATAGCGTGATTCGAACGCCTGTATTTTCTTTCAACGAATTTATTTGACTTGTTTCTCTACAATAGGCCAAGTATCAAGGCTCGAACATTTTCATTACACATTCATGTTACAACATGTGGTAGCTCACTTAAACCATGAAGCCTATAGGTGGTGAATGATTGACATTCATGCTCCTTATTATATTATATTGTGTAAAAATCTGACTTCTAAAATCATCCTCGACTCGGTTCTTACTCAGCATGCATGGTTCAAATACCGTTATAACAGAAAAACAGAAAGAACCAATAACTGTTTTATTTCAAAGCAAAAGGTTTTCTACAAACTTAACTTAAACGATGTTCAAGTCTCTAGTCAGAGATTTATTAAAAACATCACAATAAATTCAAAACAATGTTTACTCCCTATCTAACATGTTGAAACAATGAATAGAACAAATGAAAGAATATTAATGCAGCGGACTCCCATGATCCATCAGCTCTTCCTCTATCCATCCCGATGCTGTCCAAAGTTACCTGGTGGAAAACCACATAAAAAGGGTGAGTACGAATGGTACTCAGTAAGAATCCTCAGCCGGGGTACAGTACGCAAACGACACATCATCTAGCAACCTGACATCCATGCAATACAGTCAACCAATAAATCTCAGAACGATTCTCAACCTAACTTTCAAACCTCGAGAATCTCTAACTCTCGGCTAGTGACCAGCTCGCTATGCTGATCCTGGACACTTGGAAGAGTACCCAGTGTCTGGCTCTAGACTGAACGGAAGGGTGTATTAAACACTAGCCCGAGGGAACCGTCCTCTCAGCATCTAATGCATGTGCATGCACACTGCATGCTGCTGCAAACCGGGGCAACTGTAGGCCTACACAACTATGCCAGTTCAGGTCCACATGCCTAACTATGAAATGGTGTCCACTGATCCACAATTGGTGGGAGGCCCTCGACACCCAACTGTGGCAGCCTATTCACACCTACGCCTGAAGTTAAGAATCGTCTCAAGGTAGGCTTACACCAAGGAGAGGAACCCGCTCTAGCAGGCCACAAACTAGGCTACGTTGGGGGAATGTGCTATGCTACAACCCGACTGCTGGGGGCTGAAATCAATTCTCACCGGTCCCGATCTGCGGGGACAACATACGTCGTGTCCACTCTCAGCCTCTAGATGATGACAACCTAACTGTAAGACATGTTAAGAATATAACAAGCTCGATTCCTAACAGATCACCAACATGCCCATAATACAGTAAAGACATACAACCCTAGCATGGTTCTAACAAATGTAATTCATGGAATCAACACATGTCAACGGTACAGTCAAATCACCACATCAATTCAACCCACTAATCACATGCTCATAATACAGTAAGAAGAGCAAGCATAGAACACTATCAATGATTATTCATGCATGGTCCATATGACAAGGAATCATTACATGAAATCAAATACAAAACAAACAGTCTAATGCTCATTGAGCTGCAGATCAATCACAAACAGATCACAACCTAGACAAATAATTCTAAAAAATTAATATTAATTATTATTAACTAAACAATAGGAATTTAGGGAATTCGAAAATCACCCAAATCCTGAACGGCAGAACGGTGAATGGTAAAAATCGACGTCGGCAGGAATTGGAAGAAATTGATTCTAGCAAAAAATGGCAGAAATCAATTTCGGCTGAAATGGGCAGAAATCGATGTCAGCAGAAAAGGGCGGAAATCGATTTCGGCAGAAAAGGGAAGAAATCAATTTCGTCAGAAAAAGGGGCAGAAATCAACTAGAAGAAGAACGATGGAGAGGAAAGTTTCTGGCTTTTTTGGGAATCGATCGATCGTGAAACCTGATCGATCGAAAACTTTTTCTTGCTTAATTAAACTCTTTTCTTTTCTTTTCTTTTTTTCCTATTCTTTTAATTTTAAATAAAAGGCTTTCCTCCAAAACTGGAAACCTAGCCTTGCTTATCTTGAAATCACAAAAACGACCCTGAAGCTCATTAATTTACAAAAAAGGCCCAAGGTGTGAATTAATTCACCCCTCAAGGCTAAAATGGCAATAACGGCCCCACGAACAACTCGAAATAACAAAAGACCGTACATGGAGAACCATGTCGAAAATTTGGGCCGTTGCACATTGTGAGGCATTTTTTTTTCTTTCTTTCATCCATGCACCTTGATTTGACGAGGAGTTTGTTGAAAATTAAACATGTTTTAAAGAATAACTTATACAAATCGCATGAGTTTTTTCTTTTAGTTAATTAAGAAAGTTGTTATAAGTATATGGGAGTTAAAGAATAAATTGTATTTAAGCATAAGAGTTTTACCTTCATGAAATTAAGTTAGAATGTGAGTTAGATGTAGATGTAAGTTATAGATCTAGATTGTTCCATTGAATCCTATAAATAGGATGTGTTGTAAGGGTTGAGATATCAAACAAAAGACATTCAAACATCAATAAAAGTGAAGTAAGCTTGAGAGAAAAAGTGTGAACCAAGTTTGTAGTTTTTTCAAGAAGAGTTCTTGAATACAAGAGAATTATTGTGTCAAATATTCCTTGTTTGATTCTTTGTTTTGTGAGTGTTTATAACACGCTTCCAACAAAGTGGTATCAGAGCTTGAGTTTGAAAGAAGATAATTGTTTTTGCAAATGGCAAACAACAATATGGTTCAATTCCAAGTGTCTTGGCTGACGAAGGAAAATTATCGTAGTTGGTGTATACGAACGAAAGCACTACTTGGTTCACAAGATGTTTGGAAAATTGTTGATAGAGGCTATGAAGAGCCCGAAAATGACGTCACCATAAGTCATGCTCAAAGAGAATTTTTGCAAAGTACTAGAAAGAAAGATCAAAAGGCGCTCACCATTAATCATCAAGCAATTGATGATACAAATTTTGAGAAGATTTCTGGAGCAACTATTGCGACGGAAGCATGGAAAATTTTGAAGAATACGTACAAAGGAGTAGATCGTGTAAAGAAGTCCCGCCTTCAAAAATTGAGAGGTGATTATGAATCACTACACATGAAAAAGTCTGAATCAATTTCAGATTACACTTCAAGACTACTAGTAGTAGTAAATGAAATGAAGAGATATGGTGAGACAATGAATGATGAGCAAGTAATTGAGAAAATACTTCGCTCATTGAAGGAAAGATTCAACTTTATTGTTGTAGCGATAGAAGAATCAAAAGATTTGAGTACAATGTCGATTGATCAACTTGTGAGGACTTCGCAAGCCCATGAAGAGAAGTTTCTCAAGAAGAACAAACAAACAACTGAGCAACTTTAATTTTCCAATCAAAGTTGCAGTTGAAAGAAAAAGAATATGTTCAAGAAAAAAGTAGTCGAGGAGGACATGGTCATAATCGTGGACGTAGAGGACGCGGTAAAGGAAATTTCAATCAAAGAAATTTTGATGATAGTACTTCAAGTACTAGTTCATCAAGAGGTAGTGGAAGGCAAAATTATTCAAGACCATATGGTAGAAGATCAAATAATAATGCCAGAAAGTATGACAAAAGTCAAGTTGAATGCTACAATTGTCATAAATTCGGTCATTATTCTTGGAAATTCCAAAATAAAGTTGAAGAAAATGCCAACTATGCCGAGCAAGAAATTAAAAACGGTCAGCCGTCTTTGTTTCTTGCATGTAAAGGAGAAGAAACTTCTGAAAGTAGTTCATGGTATCTTGACAGCAGTGCAAGTAATCACATGTGTGGAAATAAATCAATGTTCGTGAAACTTGATGAATCAATTAGTGGAAATATCGTATTTGGTGATGCTAAAAAATTCCCGTGAAAGGTAAAGGAAATATTCTAATCAACTTGAAGAATGGTAAGCATGAGTTTATCTCTAATGTTTACTATGTGCCAAATATGAAGAACAACATTTTAAGTCTGGGACAACTCTTGGAGAAAGGCTATAATGTTTTGATGAAGGATTATAGTCTTTCAATAAGAGATAATCATGATAATATGATTGCTAAAGTGCAAATGATGAAGAATAGAATGTTTTTGTTAAACATTCAAACTGATGTTGCGAAATGTTTAAAGTCATGTTTGAAAGATCCATCCTGGATTTGGCATATGAGATTTGGGCATTTGAACTTTGATGGTCTGAGATTGCTAGCAAGGAAGGACATGGTGAAAGGTTTGTCATATATAAAACATTATGGTCAAATTTGTGAAGGTTGTCTTTATGGAAAATAGTAAAAAATGAGTTTTCCACAAGAATCTTCTTCAAGAGCAAGAAGACCACTAGAGCTTGTTCACACTGATATTTGTGGACCGATCAAACCAAGTTCTTTTGGTAAGAATAAATATTTCTTATTATTTATTGATGATTTTAGCAAAAAAACTTGGGTATATTTTTTCAAGGAGAAATCGGAGGCTTTTAGCATGTTTAAGAGATTCAAATCTCTTGTTGAAAAAGAAAGTGGTCTATATATAAAAGCTTTAAGATCAGATAGAGGAGGAGAATTCACTTCGAATGAATTCAAACGATTTTACGAAGAAAATGGAACTCCTCGACCTATGACAGTTTTATATACTCCACAACAAAATGGCGTTGTTGAGAGAAAGAACAGAACAACATGTTGAAGAGTAAAAAGATGCCAGAAGAATTTTGGGCTCAAGCAGTTGAATGTACTATTTACTTGTCGAATCGTTCTCCCACTAGAAGTTTGTGGAATAAAACTCCTCAAAAAGCATGGACATGAAGAAGACCATCTACGAGTATTTGGGAGCATAACTTATGCTCATGTACTAGATCAAAAGCGTAGTAAGCTTGATGATAAAAGTAAGAAGCATGTGTTTGTTGGATATGGTGCAAGCTCAAAAGGCCACAAATTTTATAATCCAACTACAGAAAAAACAATGGTAAGTAGAGATGTTGTGTTCGATGAGGAAGCAACATGGAATTGGAATGCTGAGCCAAAAGAATACAAGTTTCTTTTGTTTCTTAAAGATGATGATAAATTGAGTGAAGACGTTGCTTCTCCATCAACACCGCCTACATCACCAATCTCTCCACAACAAGACACACCATCATCATTTACAAGTTCTAGTGAGGAGGCCTCATCGCATGAGAAGTTTGCAAGACATATATGATGAAACAGAAGAGTTAAGTCAAAACTTTAATGATTTTACTCTTTTTTGTCTTTTTGGTGATAGTTCTTTAAATTTTGAAGAAGCTTCACAAGATGAAAAAGGAAAGCATGTTATGGATGAAGAGATGAAGGCCATAAAGAAGAATGATACTTGGGAACTTTCTACTCTTGCCAGAGGAAAGAAAGCAGTAGGTGTCAAATGGGTGTTTAAGATAAAGCGAAATGAAAAAGGAGAAGTGGAGAAACATAAAGCGAGATTAGTTGCAAAATGCTATTCTCAAAAGAAAGGTATTGATTATGATGAAGTGTTTACTCCTGTTGCACGCTTGGAGACTATAAGATTGCTAATTGCACTAGCTGCTCAAAATAAATGGAAGATTTTTAAGATTGATGTGATATCAACATTCTTGAATGGATACCTTGAAGAAGAAGTTTACTTGGAACAACCTCTTGGTTATGCCATAAGAGGTCAGAAAGATAAAGTTTTAAAGTTGAAGAAGGCGTTATACAGATTGAAACAAGCGCGAAGAATGTGGAACAGCAGAATCAACAAATACTTCCTTGACAATGGGTATTTGAGATGCCCTCATGAACATTCGCTTTATATTATGACTAATGAACACGGAGATATTTTGTTGGTTTGCTTGTATGTAGATGACTTAATTTTTATAGGAAATTGTCCAAGCATGTTTGAAGATCTCAAAGTAGCAATGACCAAAGAATTTGAAATGACAGATATTGGGCTTATGTCATATTATCTTGGCATTGAGGTAAGCAACAGGAGAAAGGTATCTTTATTTCTCAAGAACGATATACCAAAGAAATTCTTGAGAAATTCAAGATGTTAAATTCCAAGCCTATCGCAACTTCGATGGAGACTGGTACAAAACTGGCCAAATATGAAGAGTGAGATGTTGTAGATCCTTCATATTTCAAAAGTTTAGTTGGAAGTTTAAGGTATTTAACTTGCACAAGGCCAAATATTCTTTACAGCGTTGGATTTGTGAGTCGATTTATGGAAACTCTTACAACTACTCACTTGAAAGTGGCAAAGAGAATTCTTCGTTACTTGAAAGGTACACTTGATTATGGATTATTTTATACAACATCTAAAGAATTCAAGCTTAAAGGTTATACTGATAGTGATTGGGCTGGATATCTAAATGATCGAAAAAGTATAAGTAGATTTGTATTTTTTGTTGGTAATACATCTTTTACTTGAAGTTCTAAAAAGCAGCCTATTGTGGCATTATCTACTTGTGAGGCAGAATATGTCCCTGCATCATCATGTGTTTGTCATGCAGTTTGGTTGAGAAATTTACTTAAGGCAATTGGAATTTTGCAAGAAGATGCAATTGTTATCCATGTAGATAACAAGTCAACAATTGCTCTAGCCAAGAATCCAGTGTTCCATGATAGCAGTAAGCACATTGACACCAGATTTCACTTCATTAGAGATTGCATTTCAAGAAAAGAGATTTAAGTTGAATATGTGAAGACAGAAGATCAAATTGTAGATATCTTCATAAAGCCACTCAAAGTTGATGTGTTTAACAAGTTAAGGACAATACTTGGAGTTTGTGGAAAAACATGTTTAAGAGGGGATGTTGAAAATTAAACATGTTTTAAAGAATAACTTATGCAAATCACATGAGTTTTTTCTTATAGTTAATTAAGAAAGTTGTTATAAGTTTATGGGAGTTAAAGAATAAATTGTATTTAAGCATGAGAGATTTACATTCATGAAATTAAGTTAGAATGTGAGTTAGATGTAGATGTAAGTTATAGATCTAGATTGTTCCATTGAATCCTATAAATAAGATGTGTTGTAAGGGTTGAGATATCAAGCAAAAGGCATTCAAACATCAATAAGGGTGCGTTTGGGGTACCGATTATGTAATTGTAGACGAAGGGTTATGATAAACGGAGGGTTATGAAAAATGGTAGGTTATAATAAATAGTGTTTGTGTAATATCCCCAGTTTGTTTGAGTTTTATAAAAGAATTAAATGATTTTTTTTTTTAAAGGCTAATTTGAGGTTATTTAGAATGTGGGCATTTTTGTGATTTGGTTGGAAGAAAGGGGCATGTTAGTCATTTCTCTTCAAGATATTCATTGTGTTGTCTTCTCCCAAACCCTTAGCTCTACTATTCATTCATCTTATTCGTCGAGTAGCAGCCCGAGTTCGCCGGAGATGTCGTAGCTGTGGCCATTTGAGCGTGTGGGTCTTCGCGAGCTTGTTGTTGTGGGTCAAGCGAAGTCGCGTTCGTGAGCGTGGGTAGTCGTTGCGGGTTTTCCGGAAGCAAGTCGTCACTGTGGTTGCGTTATCGTCGTGGTTCGGAGCTTCGTTCTCATGGGTTTCGTTCATAATGGGGTTCGAGCAGCTATAGGTGTGGGTCACGTTGGTTGAAGAGCAACGCCGTCGTGAGGAGCCTTGCAGCCTTCGTCGTTGCTGATGAGAGCTCGCGCGTGTGGGTTTTTCCGCTGGAGTTTATGTTCGTCACCGTTGTAGTTCCACCGTTGCTGCCATGAGACAGCCGCCCCCGGAGTGAGGGTGTGTGTGTGTGTCTCTTTCTCTCTCTCATTTAGGGTTTTATTAAATGGCTCTAAATGAAGAAGAATGGTGGAGTTTGGTTTATGGGTTTAAGAGCATTTTAGTTGGGTTAAAGCTATTCTAATGATGGATAAAGGCTGTTTGG
>JBBMKA010000018.1:16572846-16595869 GCA_037833695.1 Sechiopsis laciniata | reverse complement strand
AAATTAAATTAAACTTTGAGACAATATTTCTCAAAATTGATTTAGACCAAAAGTTGTTTTTTTCTTGAATTTGGGTCAAAATAAAACCAGACCAAAGTTCGTTTAGTAAACCAAACCAAAAAATCCAAATCCAAAAGACCAAGCCCAAGGGCCAAGCCCGAAGGCCCATCAAGACCCAGGCCTATGGTCCACAGAACTCTATAAATAGATGAGTTCTCATTCATTTGAGGGGGTCGAAAATTTGAAGCTCTAGAGAGAATTCCACCAAACTGAAAACTCTCCAAAGTTCCAAGGATCAAACGGCCTTTGAAGTCCAAAATCACTTCGAAAGTCAAGCAAACCTGCAAACAAGTAACCAAATACGAAGAACGCTCATCCTGTTCTTCAAATCAAGAACAAACATTCAGAGAGAACGAATCAGAGGATTAAAGTATAGAGATCGAACCACTTTCGAACAAAATCATCTCCAAATTCAAGTTCAACTCCACGAATCAAAATTTCTCAAGAAATCTCGTGTGAACAGAGATGTTAGAATTTTTTTTTTTGGAAATTGGTCTTTAAGAGAGATTTTTTTAAAATTAATTTTATTGTAATAAAGTTTGATTTGATGTTTTATAGAATTAAATATGTTCGATGGAATGTGAAAATGAATTAAGAGAGGTTGTTATGTACAAAAAAAAATAATAATAAACATGAGATTGAATAATTTTCTCACATTTTCTCTCCCAACCCCTAAATCCAATGACTCCCTAATGTTTTCAATAATTAGGTGGAAGTAGTTTTATAGATTTATTTTATTTTTTATTATTAATTTTTTATTTTTTGGACAAAAATTTAATAAGGGAAGAGATTAATTCTCCCGAATGTTTTTAAACAAATAAAAAAAGAAATTAGAATTTATTTTGGATCCGAGCGGTTAGCCGCGGCGAAGAAGGCAAAAAGCAAATCGAAAAGACCCAAATCGACTCTCACAACATCGATACCATCAAATACGTCGAGAAGAAGCTCATCGACAAGGGAGTCCAGCGGCTCGACCGCCATCCGGTCCACGGCCGGACTGGAATCGGCCACCCGCCGCCCAAGTCCGGCCGCGGCGGGAAGTTCACTTGGTTGGGACCGGGCGATGGATCGAGAACGAGCTCTCGCCGGCGCCGACGGCTATGGATGAAAAGGATCCGACCTATGTGGATGAGGAGGTGGTCGGAGAAGTTGAGTTGCCGGCGGTGGCCGTGGCGGCGGCGAGAGTGGAGGTGGATCCTCAGCTTCAATTGCAATGAAATTGAGGCTTGGGATCGGAGGTGTTTGTTTTGAGTGGTTTTCTCTGTAATTAGAAGTGGGTTTAGTTTCGGTCTTTTTTCTGTTTTTCTCTTTCTGGTGAAAATGGTATTATAAATAATAAGTCCGCATTTTCAAAAGGAACCCTGCGCTTTTAACTTTTATTTTATTAGTCCTTGTTGTTTTAGGAATGTTCATTTTTTAATCTAATCACTAGCTATAAGGTTTTTTTAAATTTTTTTATCAACGGTCGAATGAGAAACTGGAGAGTGAATGAAATTCAAAATTAAGTTTATCATGAAAACTTATACACCATATCTCAAGCTTAAGCTTAGAGTAAAACTTTATTTACCGAAAGAATTGATGGCTTGATAGTTTCATTATTTACCGAAAGAATATAACTCCATCCTTTTATTTATATATATATTAACATTATTCTACTAATCACCAATTTTAAAACCCTCACAACCAAACAGGTTTTGAACCATAAAAGAAACCATTTGTTGTTAAAAGAGAATTTCTAGCACTTCCAGTTCCCACCATAAAAAAAATCTCTCTTTCCCCACTCCCACCTTCAACATTCAAACATCTTCCTCCATTGTTGCTCTGTTTCTGCAATCCTTTGATCGCAGAAGCAGACCAACAACATCATCCCCTGCTTTTCCCTCGAAACTTCTTCCCCTTTTCAGGCCTTCAATTTCTTATTTAAGTGGAGCAGCTATCGACGACGGTGTTTCTCCCCGGAGCATTTTGGGCAGCCGGAGACGACATTCCGGCACATATCCTTCTGATTTGGGACACCGTCCGAGCGCCGGTGATTGCTCCACTGCTTACTGTTTTGATGGCGGTCTGTTCCGCATTGTCGGTAATGCAATTCGTCGAGAGGATTTAAATGGGAGTTGTGATCGTTGCGGTGAAGCTGCCCCGTCGGACGCCGGAGAAATGCTACAAATGGGAAGCCATTAAAGACGATGCCGAGCTTGCCAAGGCCGTTGGAGGACTCGAACTTATAAAATCTTTGTCCAAAATACTGACCAAAATGAGCTTAGCTCTTTTGTCTATAAAAAAAGTTAAAGGTTCAAATGATGAGATTCTTGATTCAAACAAAACATTTGAACTCAAAAAAATCTCACGTACTTTAAATATCACTTGGTTTCTTTTTTGTTTAGTACAACAATCGTTGAATATATTGTAAATTATCTTCGGATTTTTTTTATAGCCTGGAAATTGGAAGTTGCCTAGGAAATTAATCTCCACATCTATCTAGAACTTGAAACCTCAAGAGAACACACCCTAACGGTTTAGTCGTGCAACCACTACAACACCCCTATGGAACATTTATCATCGAATTATGTGCATAATTGCCATTATATTTGTTTTGTATTGTTAATGATACCTTAATCCTTTGTTTCATCTCAGGTGTATCAATGGTCAATAAGAGCTGCTCGTGAGCTATCATGGCCATCCGATCGGATCATAATACAAGTATTAGACGATTCAACAATTCCAGCGATCAAGGTACAGATACAACAACAAAATCCCATGTCAAAAACTAGAATTTATGTTACAATAAACAAAAAGCAAATGGCTGGATTCTTGAACAGGATATGGTGGAGCTTGAATGCAAGAAATGGGCAAACAAAGGGATAAACATAAAGTATGAAGTAAGAGACAATCGCACTGGATACAAAGCTGGGGCTTAGAAACAAGGCCCCAAACGCAGCTATATGCAAAGCAATGCGATTATGTTGTCATCTTTGATGCTGATTTTCAACCTGAATCTGATTTTCTTCGAGATCGATTTCTTATCTCATTCATGACCCTCCGCTTGCCCTAATTCAAGCCCGATGGATTTTTGGTAACACTACTCTAACTTATACTTTTTAGTTGAACTAAGAAAACTAAGAGATGAAGGATTCAATTCATGATAGTCACCTACCTAATAATTAATTTTCTACGAGTTTTCTTGATATCCAAATATTGTAAGTTAATTACTATATTCTATGACAATAGTTGAGATGCGCACAAACTGACGTGTATAGTTATGGATATTCAAAAAAAAAGTTCTAGAATTGAATCGTCGAACTTTAAAATAATTATTGGTGTCTAATCTATTAAGACTACAAATTCATTCATATAGACCATTTAACGTTATATTCAAATTGAGTCTTTGACTTATTCACTACTATGTTTGGAAAGTCTGTTCCCATTAAGCATAATTTTTCATTCCTTAAGCATGATTTTTCATTTATACATTTATATATATATATATATATATATATATATATGTAGCCTATACTATGTTTGATGATTTTATTTTTAATTTTGGGGTAAATAAGTTGGCTTTGCTAAAAAAAAAAAACTATCTAAGAAGTGTATCATCTTCCTACCCAACTGTTTTCTACTGACTGTTTCTTGTCCCCTTCTAACTCTTGAGCCAGTGTACCTAGATATCCCTATTTTGAGAAATTTTAAAATAAAAATCCAATTTTCACAAATTAATTGTGATCAAGATTCAAGGGCAGGAAGAACCGTTGAATGACTCTCTTGGAACTCACAATTTTTTAGAGAGAAAAAAAAAATACAAAAAACAAAAAACAAAAACAAAAACAAAAAACAAAAAACAAAAACTCGTGTTAGTGTTGGATATAGGTTTTATTTTATTTTATTTTGAGAAAAGTTTGAAATAGGTTTTATAGTTTCATTAAATGTACATGAAAATATTTTTCTAATTATCTTTCAAATGAAAGCTCACAAGAATCTAGTTTAATCTAATCGCTTATCCAAATTTCAAGTACACAGCCAACCATTTATAAGAAAATTGGTATACATTGCTTATTCAATCACAATAATTAAATGGTGAGAGGTACGTTTTATAAAATTATAAATTTAAAAAATATTTGAACTACTTTTTAAGATGCCCAGAAGAGCTAAATAACCACGATTACGAGTTCAAATTATTTTGAAAAAGAAAAAAATCTTATTTGAATGATTTAATTAACAATGCCACCCACTCTCTTCAAAAATATATATTTTATTCACTTTTTACATATAATTATGAAATGATTGTAGAAAGAGGTTTAAAAAAAATGAAACAATTTTAAAAGATACTCCAAAGTTAATTTCATCATTGAATCATGATGGTTATCTTTCCCTACATAGCTTTAGTGTACTTAGTACCGGACCTATACAATTTCAACCACCACCGCCCACTTTCTCCGACCAAATCAACGGCAGAAATTGTTTCCGATTTGGTAGGAAGATCTGGGTCGCCGGCACTAATCCAGCTATGTTTTTGCAGTGAACTCCGACGAATGTATGATGACAAGACTGCAAGAGATGTCGTTGGACTACCATCTCACAGTCGAGCAAGAGGTCGGCTCCTCCACCCATGCCTTCTTCGGTTTCAATGGTTCGTAAAACTCTTTCTTTCCCCATCCAATTAACTCAAAGCTTCTCATTCTTCAATCATTGCTCAAAATCCGATCCAGGCACAGCGGGAGATTGGAGAATTGCCGCAATCAACGGGCCGGTGGATGGAAGGATTGAACCACGGTGGAGGACATGGATTTGGCCGTGCGAGCTAGTTTCAAGGGGTGGAAATTCTCGTACCTTGGCGACCTTCAAGTAATGTTCCGAATTCAAACATCTAACAATCTTACGTTTCTTAACATTGATGTCTCTATGCTCATATTTGATGGAACTGTTTCATGCCTATAGGTTAAAAATGAAATGCCAAGCACTTTCAAGGCCTTTCGATATCAACAACACAGATGGTCTGGTGGCCTTACCAACCTTTTCAGGAAAGTGGTCATGGAGATAGCAGGAAATAAGGTATCGTCGAACGTCTAAGGTACTCGAGTTTCGATTTTGAATCAGTATAATATCAAAACAGGCTGATAAAGGTTTTAAGGTTCTAGGCAATATCCATAGCCCACATCAACACCTTTCTTTTCTTCTGTGTTGTTCTTCCAGCAACTGTTTTCGTGCCTGAAGTAGAAATTCTGAAATGGGGAGCTGTGTATATTCCTACTGCAATTACCATTATTAACGCGGTCGGAACTCCAAAGTGTGTTTCTTCTCAAACTTCTATTCTTAGAACAATGGACCCTAGTCACAACTTCGACTTTCGAGTCAAATTCATGTTGAGAGTTGGAAATGTTTTCAGTTGTTTTTCCCAACTCTAAGATCTTATTGAGTTGTATCAGGTCATTTTACTTGACGGTTTTCTGGATCATGTTTGAAAATGTAATGTCGCTACACAGAGCCAATGCCACCCTCATCGGCTTATTAGATGGTAGTCAAGCAAATGAATGGTTTGTCACTGAGAAGTTAGGAAATATTCTCAAGGGAAAAGCAGCAGCCTCAAAAGCAAAAAAGAAACCAAGGTTTAGAATTGGAGATAGGTACTTTCTCACTTCTCCCTAACAACTACAAATTTCCAAATAAAATACTATCGAGACGCTAAACATCTCCAATTACGTCATGAATAAACGGAACAACACCATTGTGTCAACTACGTCGAATAATTTATCTAGCAGTAGTTAAACTTTTTCCTCCATCAACCCTCATTTTTTATCAATGACTACATCAATTGTTTTCTTAAGGAAAATGATTATATCATCATCTAACTTGAGCTTTGTTTTTCTATATTTACAAAATTCATATAATGGAGCTCGGTGTTGGAGCCTACCTCTTCTTTTGTGGATGCTATGATGTGTTATTTGGGAAAAACTACTTCTTCATTTTCCTTTTTGTTCAAACACTTTCGTTTTTCATCGTGGGATTTGGGTATGTTGACACTATCGTTCCCAACTCTTAGTCCCTCAACCGTAGATACTGGTGCTTGGTTTTAGCAACGTTTTCCAGGAAGCTTTTTTGTCTACAAAAGCAAAGATGGAAGCAAAAAGACTGAAAGAAAGCTAGTTTGTGAATATAGAAGAAAAAGAAAGGAATGAAGATAGCAAAATATGTAGGATAGGTGCTGGAGGAGCTGAAATTTTCTTTCCTTTTAGGCTTCCCTTATGAAGTTTTTTGTTTTCTTCTTAGTTGTGTTTGACGAGAATGAATCAATGGAGGGAATTTGATCTCATGACCTCTTGGTCACAAGCATACACTTATATCAGTTGAGCTATACTCTTTATATCTCTTCATGGTCCAATTCCTCTCTTAACTGTATACACGGTTTCAACTCAGAAAACGTTGAAATTCTGTCCCAATTATGATCAAATTGACTACAAATGACTTCACTTTGAATACCTAATACGAGTTTGATTTTTTTTTTTTTTTTTTTTTTTTTTGGTGTGTGTAATAGGTAATACAAGTTTGAAATTGCTAACTAAACCCAATAACACTAACACATAATGAGAGGGTTGGATATCAAAAACTTCAACAGCCTTAAGAAGTAATTTGATTGACATAGTATAAACTATGGAGATGAAATTAAAAGATGATATATACATCCCTGTAGCAATGAGATATTTTCTAAAATGCAAGAAAATTCATCCTTGAGATAGTGAGGTGGGTTCTTTGAGGCATTTCGTCAACAGATAATAGACATGCCAAGCTAAACATTCTTTCTCATAATAGAACATGAACTATAAACCCCAAAGCATAAAAAAGCAAGAAGCCAAATCCAGAACCATGAAGATGATCTCAGAAATTTATTAGAACAGATGCCGTCAATATGTCATTTCGTTTATTCGCCAAAATCAAAATAGCTAACAAGCAGAAGGAAAATGATAGCATTCAGTGAAAGGGGAAGGGAATCTTATCTTATCTCATGTCATGTCATTCAAAGAACTTTGAGGATGTCCTCAGCACTACTGAAAGTAAACGCACCTCCTTCCTCCAAGTTCAAGATCTTCACAACTCCATCCTCCGCCAATAGCGCGTAACGCCTCGACCTGACGCCCAATCCCACAGGCTTATCGCTCAAATCAAGCTCGCAGCCAATAGCCCTGGTGAAATCCCCATTCCCATCAGACAACAACAGAACCTCATCCTTAACATCGATATCCTCCTTCCAGGCCTTCATCACAAAGGCGTCATTAACCGAAATACAGGCGATTGTGTCGACTCCCTTGGCCTTAAGCTCGGCGGATTTCTCGACGAAGCCGGGGAGGTGCTTCTGAGAGCAAGTCGGGGTGAAAGCACCGGGGACGGCGAAGAAGACGGCCTTCTTTCCCTTGGTGAGATCGGAGACGGTGGTGGTCTGGAGCTCCCCGGCTGCGTCAAAGTAGGAAAATGTAGACTCGGGAAGCTTGTCGCCGACGGAAATGGTGGCGGAGATGGTGGATTTGGTGGTCGGAGAAGTGGAAAATCGGAGGGGTTTTGGGAAGATGTGGCGGTGGGAATTGAGGGGAAGGGAAGAGAAGGAGAGACGGGAAGAGAGAGCGGTGGCTCTGGAGGGAAAGAGAGAAGTTGAAGAAGAAGAAGAAGAAGAAGAAGAGAAGATGGCGAGAGAGAGCCTGGAAATGGAGAAAGCGGCCGCCATTGTTGTGGAGAGATCGAGATGAGAGGGATGAGGTTCTGGTGGTTTTGGTTTCTGAAAGAGGAGATTTCAATTTTTAGGCGGAAGAAACAATGGAAGAAGACAGGTAAACGTGGGCCGGCCCATTAAATTAACCGGTTGATTTTTTTAATATATATCTCTATATATAAAGGTATTTCTGATTTTAATTTTAAAATATAAAAGCTTTCTATGGTGGATGGTGCCAACGTTATCATCAATTATTTATTACTTTAGTTTAATGAAAGGTAGCACACCAGGGGTGATTGGATTTGGGATTTAGGATTTAGGATTTAGGAGTTAGGAGGGATGAGAAGAGAAAATTATTCAACTTTATGTTTAATTTTTATACATAACAATTTTTCTTAATTCCTTTCCAACTCCTCCTCCTCACATCCATTATACATATTTAATCTTATAAAACATTAAATCAAACTTTATTACAATAAAAATTAATATAAAAAAAAAAAAAATTATCTCTTAAACACCAATTCTCAAAAAAAAAAGATTAACATCTCTTTTCAAGACACAAATCCCTACAAATAAAAAAACTTTAACATCTCCTCTACAAAACATTAATTTCCAAATAAATACTTCATCTTTCCAAATTACTAGCCTTTCTCTTCATTTCCTCTTCCTCTCCACTCTTCTCCCAAACTCCAAAATCCAATCACCCCCATGGGATGTTTAGATTTAGGGGGAGAGTAGAGAAAATGATTCAACTCCATCTATATTTTTTATACATAATAATCTTTTTCAACTTTTTTCTCACATCACATCAAATATATTTAATTTTATAAAACTTTAAATCAAACTTTATTAGAGTAAAAATTAATATAAAATTAAAAAAAAAATCTTCTCTCTTAAACACCAATTCCCAAAAAAATAATTTCAATATATCTTTTTAAAACACAAATCTCCAAAAAAAAATTTCTAACATCTTCTCTCTAAAACACCAATTTTCAAACAAATACTTCATTCTTCCAAATTACTAACTTCCCCTTCCTCTCATCTTCTTTCTTCCAATCATCTCCTCTCCTGAACTCCAAAATCCAATCACCCCAATAACAATAGGGGTGAACATTGGAGGCTACACTTGGATTACATTATTACTTTAAAGAGTAAATTATTATGAACGGGATTATTATTATCAAAGATTATTATAATTGAGAATAATTATAACTAATTTTTATAAATTGACTATTACTAACAGAGATTATAATAATAGAGGAAGAGTTATAAGCTAACCCACATTTTTTTTGCAGTCATCCATAACTATTCAAGTCGTTCCTTACAACGTACTTAAAAAAAATCCAATTCTTACCACATTTAAATGTCAAGTAAATTAATAAAAATTAATTTCTAAATAAATTACACCATAAATTAAACATATCATCTCTTTGTTCTTCAAAATGTTCTTGACCATTGCAATCACTTCATAATAATGATTCTAACCCACAAATTATGATTATTAACTCAATTACAACTTGAATTATTATAATTTAATCAAGATGTACAATGAAAAAATCAAAAGTCAAATTAAACTTAAATTCGAAACTTAATAATACTAAAAAAGAACTTAAAAATAAAAAAACTTTTAAAATCTAGGCTTAGTAAGTTAAGTTTTCAATTATATTTGTCTACCATCAGCTAGGTCTTTTCAATGTTGTACAAAATTTACGAACTCACACTAAATTATTGAATCCAAAATTAAATTGTAATGTCCAAATTTAAGCAAAGCCAAACCACAGCTGTCCACCACCATTTTGATGTTCTAAGATAAGAGCCAAATAGGCCACACGTTTATTTTCATTAACCAACTGAAAACGAAAGAGAAGGCCACCCACCAAACCCTTGGAAATAAGAGTTATAACTCTTACTAAAAAAAAAATAACATCCAAACGAGCTGTTACGTCCCACTCAAATAATTATTAATTTCTAATCACTCATTTCAAAACCACTCATTCAAACGAGTTATTGACTTAAACTCCTATACAAAAATCCACATTCAAACGAACTATTATTGCCTTGACCTCCTCTACAAAAATTCACATCCAAACAAGTATTAATCAAACTCAATTTCTAATCACTCAAGATAACTACTCATTCTAATCACTCAAAATAATTTCTTCAATTCCTCATCTAAAACTTATATGGGTCTCTTCACCAACACTAACCATTTTCTCTCCTCTAATAAGCTCATCTATGGCCCTTTCCGAACAAAGCCTAAAGAAAATTTCCTAAACTTCATGCCATCCCACTTACTCCCCAACATAGTTGCATCACTACATGGGCTAATTCAAGAGACCAAGGGACTTAAAGTAAGAACCACAAGGCAAAACAAAAGAGCAATCTTAAAGCAAGGATGAAGTTTTCGCATGTTATTTAATCTTCCACTTTCAATGTTACCAAAATAGACGAAAGAAAAAGCAAAGAGAACTAGAATAAGTAACATTAAACAATATAGTACTGGATCTAAAACGTCCTAACAGCAAAAGTCGAGAAACGAGACTAGCATGCACAATATCTAAACGAAACCATCACAACAGTGTCTATACATTAAAGCTTATGATACTAATAAGATTTGAAATCACACCAGAATATTTAGAAAATGAACCTCAAAAGGTTTAAGAGAGTAGAAAATTGAAATGGCCAGGTTGAACTAATCCATGCCCACAAGAGAGAAACCAACACATTCTTCCTGAATATTAACCTGGTCACTTCTCAGCACTGTGCTTCGCTTTTGAGTGGGATTGTAAGGCCGTTACGGAGCCAAACGCCCTTCAATAAAGTTTATGCCACGATTAGACTGAAGTTTAACGATTTAATTCTCCAAGCAATAAGAGAAACAGGTAGCAAGAGATACCTCTTGCACGAATTGCAGGGGAATGCACCACCAGATTTGGGAGTTTGCTGTTTAGCTTGGTCACTAGCAGCAGGCGTTTTCCCAGCCTTCTTCGAAGGATGCGGAGTATCTACGTGGGGAACGCCTTTCTTGCCATCTGTCACCAAAAATATTAAATGAAATAAAACAAATAAAATTGACGTTCGCCCCAATGTATGCTGCTTATGGTAAGTCAACAATCACTTTTTTAAATTCAACAATAATTAGGGGCAGAAAATTTGAACTCATGACCTTCTTGGTCATGGACACTTATAACATGAATTCCAAGCAAGGAAAACAAATGTGGCGACTAGTCAAGTTCACATATACAGCAATGTAAATCAGATTCAGATAAGAGAGGTAACAAACCAGTTTTTTGTGGAGTGACGAATTTTGCCTTCTTATCAGGAGCAGGCGTTTCATTAGCAGACTCTACAGGTCTCTTCTTGCTTGCTTCAGCCTTCAAAATGATTCCAACAAATAATTGATTAGAAGAAATACAAAATAAAATAAAAGAACATCCAGCCAGCCCATGGCAATAGAGATTCCCTAACAAAGAGAGAAAGATGGCAGACTAGTACCTTTATTGGCGTCTGCTCATCCTCTTCCGAACTGTCATCTGAGTCCTCATTATCTTCATCATCACTATCATCCTCGGAAATTTTGTTTTCATCATCACTGTTGTCTTCTTCACCTCCCTCTGCATTCTAAAGGAAACCAAGACAGAAGATAAATAAAGTTAAAATTCAATGGCCATATTAGCAAAGTAAATAATACTAAGATACCAACATGGATTGTTCATAGTAAATAACAAGTAGCTCAGGGGTTAAATTTTGGATCATTTGAGTTTTTCTGCCCTCTAAAAACTCTCCAAAACGTTCTCACAAAAATCCTAGCACACCTTTTCTCTTCTTTCCACCTCAAGGGGGGAGGAGAAAAGGTTTTCCCTCACCATTCTCCTCCACGAAGTGCATCTCCTCCGGCATGCATCCCCCACTTCCAGTGACCGTTCACTTACAGTGTTTTATCTTCACCTCAGTTGTTGTTACACCCAACAACTGCTCAAGCCACCCACTCCACCAACCTATTGAATTTCATCTTTACCACAATCATTGTCGCATCCGGCGACCGATATCACCACACACTCTTATTCCCCAATCGATGTCACATTTCACGACCTATCTCTTCATTGTTGTCATCTCTACCCAACAAGTTGTTCCCATTTGATTCTCGAGTTTTCTTTGATATGTTTTTCTTTTCCCAGAAAAGCCTACGGCATAGTTTCCCTCTGATGATACATCATCACCTTATCTTCTTTAGTGTCTTTCATACCCAGTCACCACCAAGATCTTCATCACACAACGAAACCTCACATGACTACTTCATCTCGATACCCTTGCATTGCTCCTCTACTTCTCCATCTTGTCTTACAGCCCCAGCAGGCTGACACCTCACACGTTTTATTCTCCTTCGAGCAATGGCAGCCTGAATCTTAATTTTCTTCGTTAAGCCCAAGAGCTGAAATTTCTTCCAAACACGAGAACGCAAGGTACAACAATAATAACATCGACACACCCAATCAGAGAGATCATCTACCAACGACAACAACCAAGCAACAGGGGCCTCATCCTTTTCCGCAAAAAACCCCCCCTATGCATCTTCTTCATCAGTTTTATGGACTTGTATTATCGCATTTTCCTATGTTATTAATTTACCCTTTGTATGGACCTTTGTTTATTGACCTCCTTCCTATTTCTCTCTATCTTTTTCTACAACACATGTTTTGATGGGTCTATGTAACACTTACACAGTAACACAAATCAAATCAATGAAATTGTTTCGTTTCCTAAAAACAATATGCAGCTTGAGAAGAAAAAAACTGCTCCAAGTTTTAACCATTGTACCAGACGAAAAATTAAAAAACAACTATTGCACTGGATTAAGATAGATAAATACTGAATAAAGTGAAGAGGCATGGATGAGCCACAAAAGAGAAATAATAAGAAAATAATATTATTTGAAAAAATATATGAGAAAATAAAAGTTTAACAGAATAAGGAAATAATAAAATTGTTTAGTAATAGCAAAAAAATCTTTTATTAATGATTTGAAAACTCATTGCCATGGACCATGGTCATGAAACAAGTGAACGGGGAGTTTCACATGGAATGAAAATGAGCTAAATTAATTTACTTTGCACCTTTTTAATCATGACCCATTTTCTATATTTTTTTATTAAAAAAATCACACTAAAAAATAAAATGGCATGTAAGAGCACCTCATCATCAGAGCTGTCTTCATCATCGTCATCATCTTCATCAGAACTATCTTCATTCTTCTTATGGTCAATAACTGACTTTGAGGCAGCTTTGTTTGGTTCTACAATCTGCACTTTTTTCTTGGTTCCAGAAGTTTCGGGCTTTGCATCTTTCTTTGGCTGTGGCTCCGGCTTTCCTGCGCCAAAGTATTACAGTCTATGTCAATAAAATTAAATGGCAAATGCACAAAAGCCAGCAAAAGATAGAAAAGATTACCATTGTCTATAGCAGCTAGTGGTAAATCCTCTTCAGAATCAGTATCTGGAAATGAAAAAAATAGCACCAAAACAGTCTGCTTATTCATAGGTTTTAACGAAATATAAAGAAAATACGTGTTTCTTGCTTCAAAAAAATACCAACAATATTTTGAGAAATAACTTACAAGATTCCTCCGTGGCAATGAAAAAAACCTCAAGCTAGTCAAGGAAAAGCACGATATAATCCAATTCAAGCAATTAAACTGCATAACTTCTTTTTTTGAAAAATAAATCAACAAAAATCTAAAATTATTAAAGAATTCAGAGAAAGGATATTCTTCTTGGATGAGAGATGTATATCCCGTAAAGTAGACACTTCCATTTTTACAGTTATGAGATAGCTCAAAGTCTTCGTCAAACACCAGATCAAAAGACACTTGTGGGAATTTCTCTGAGGATAGTGTACCTAGAACAAGCTTTTGATTGCCAACTTTGACATATATAAAAACCTGTTCACCTCCTTTGCTCTTGGACTCTCCAAGGCATGCCTGCAGAAATTGCATAACTCAATGAATGTCCAACAGATTTCTTATGAACATATCAGCAAACTAGCTCACAGATGATACCTGCGACAGATGCAATATCTTCTCCTCTCCAGGACTCACCAAGAGAGGCTCTCCAGCTTTAACCTCAACACCTGCATGACATATCCATACCACAGAGTCAGGGAAAAACATATCAATGTGCTTAGCTAGGTACATTGACATGTAAGATAACTGAGAAAGTGTAGTAACTCCAGCGTCCAGCATATCCACCAAGAATCACAAGGCAGTAGCCACATGACATACAAAACCACTCTCGGTTTCCAGCAGAAATTGTTTTTTTGATTTTTTGTCTCAGCAAGATAGTTATTAGCAACAAGCAATTACAATTTATAAATAAATGTGGAAAGTTGAAATCGTTGGGCAATGGCAGCTCCAATTATTTTTTTCCTAAACTATAGTTTAAAAGAATTCTGCACAACATGACTAAGTAAGAACCTATCAACTTGCCTTTACATCGACATCTATTTTGGATACTTATTATTTTTTTAAACAAAATATTTTTTATATATTTCATTCTATTATGAGAATAAATCCTACAAGTTCTGTTCCTGGAGTTTCCATGCTTGAAAAAAACAAATCGGGGCCTATCACACAAATCATTGGCCTTCTTCAATTAGCCAAATAAGAGAACTTACTAAAATGGCCGCACATAAACAACAAAATAAATCAGCCAGCAAGAACAAACTTGTAAAGACTGCAATGAAGCAATCCTATCTTGTTAAATAGAACCCATGTAAATAAGGTCCGTTTGATAACCATTTAGTTTTTGGTTTTTTAAATCTAAGTTTTTTTTTACTCATATTCAGAAAAGAATTTGAATCCTAAGTAACTTCCAAAATTCAAAACAAGTTTTTGGAAGCTAGTTTTTTAGGCCAGTTTGATAACCATTCGACTTTTGACTTTTGAAATTAAAGTTATTCTTACTCAAACTTCCTACAATTGTGTTTCATCTCTCCTATAATGTATCTATGTTTCCTTAAGAAAGTATGTGAATAGTAACCAAATTTCAAAAACAAAAATTGTTTTCAAATTTTGGTTTGGTTTCTAAAAATATAGGTAAGACGTAGATATCTAAGTAAGAAAAAACATATGATAAGGTAGTTGTAGGCGTAAATTTCAAAAACCAAAAATTAAAAACAAAATGGTTACCAAATGGGACCTTAAGTTTTCAAACTTTAGTTTTTTTTTTTTTTTTTTTTGAGTTATTCAAACTTTGGTTTGATTTTTAAAAAACATTGGTAAAATGTAGATATAAAAAACATAGGTTGAAGTAGTAGAGGTAGGCTTAATTTTTAAAAGCTAAATGGCTATCAAACTTGGCCTAAACAACGAACTTCAAAATTCACACAAACCATAAACATAACCACCACGTCTCATTTCTCAATAAAAGAAAACGAGGGCAACATCGTTCAAGCACCTTCTCCCTTCAGTACGTAACAATCAAATTCACAACACATACACATAAATTCAAAATGAGACGAACTTAATAAAGCATAGTATCAGTTCAAATCAAAATTACTCCAAAAACAGCAACGGCAATTAAGCGATAGCAAAAACCCAGTACGTAAACAGAAACCCTAAAGCCCATAAGCTTCAACCGATTCGTTAAGCTAAATGTACTATTCAACTCTTTCCTACCGTTGGAATACCTAAACAGCTACAAAAAAAAAAAAAAACAAATATATAACAAAAACACGTGAAGAAGAATAAGAAGAAACGCAGACATAAAAGGAGACATTTGAAGCAGAGGAGAAAAGGGAAGGGAGAAAAGTACCCCAAAACTCCATTGGAGAAGAACAGAGAACAGTGTAGAGTCGCAGGTAGGGTTTTTTGGCTTTTCTTTTCTTTTCCCTAACGAATGCGAAAAATTGAATTTGCGAATGGCAATTTTAGGAATGATGGGATGAAAGGGCGTCTTGAAAGGAGAGTGAATTTATTTGGAACTTGTGATCCAGTGTTGCGCGTAACACTCCACTCTTCCTTCTTTTTTTTCCTTTTCTTTTTTTTTTTTAATATATTCTTCCATAAATTTGCTAAAAAATAATTAGAAGATTTTGCATGTATAATAAAAATGACAAAGTATTTTTATTTATAGTACAAAATCAAAATCAATTACGAAATTTAAATTGAATTCTATCTCAGTGATAGAGTTCTATTACTAGTTAAGTTATATCATCGATTGAATTTTATCACTAATAGAAAATCATGTGTTATAGATTAATTATTTCAAAAATTATGTTTTAAATATAATACAAGTGGTACAATGTAAATTCCCAAATAATTTTATATATATATATAAGTTAAAATATCATTTTCGTTCTTCATATATCAAAAGTTCAATCTTGATCCTTGAACTTTGCTAGGCTCTAAAGAAGAACGACACTTGAAAACTTGAAATAGTGGGAAGCTACCCAAATGCAAGCAACGCTGCACCTAAAAAACTTAAAAATGGTCTTTGAGTTAGATAAAAAGTTACCCTGATTTAAAATTTGATGAATTGTCAAGCAAAAAACAATAAAAAATTAAAAATGGTTTAGACTTTATCTGCTTCACTTACCTTTCTCATCTTGAAGGATTTCTGAACTTGGAGTTTTTTTGTGTACTAATTTAGGCAGGTATCTTGTGTTTAGAGGATCTAACAAGCAAAAACCACACGTTTAAAAAGAACATCAAAGCTCTTATATGGGGCAAGCCTCCGAAAGTTGTTGGAGGAAAGTTGCTTGCTTCTGGTTATTGGTAAGATTTTCATCTATTTTGCTTCTTCATTATCGTGGGCTTAACTTCCAATTAATTGTAAAATATGACTTCTCTACCAATACACCTCACGACATTTATACGAGACTTGAGTTATTTCTCTTATTATCAATTAATTTTGATATGAAAGTTCATATTTGTCTTATGGTATGAAGACCTATAAAACTTTTAAAAAAAATAGTAAAACTCATAAGCAATATCTTGAGAGGGTAAATTGAGGATCTGATATTAAAAAGATGGAAAACTTCTCAACATTTATAAAATGCATGAACTATTCTTCTCATTATTAATTAGCTTTGAACTAGTACTTTATGTATATTTAATATGTTTCGTTTAAAAATTGAAAGTAGACTAAAAAATTATTTGGTTGATAAACTTTTGTCCTTGATAAATTCTTTAGGATAGGGGAACGAAATTCTTCTGATAACTTATAGGGTTATACGATGATAAGAAGGAGAAAAACAATGTCTCAAATTCTAAAATAGATTTTGTTTTATACACAATTTTATAGACAGCCTTAAAATGAAAAACAAGAAGCCTAAGGTTTCAATCATAGAAGACGCATGTTTCTAAGAAACAAGAAATGAGAAATGAGAAACAATGATAGATTACACCCTAATTTTTTCAATCATAGAAGACGCATGCTTCTAAGAAACAAGAAATATGAAATGAGAAACAATGATAGATTACACCCTAATTTTTTCAATCTTGGAACCCGAGTCCGGTTAAGATCTTACATGTGGCAAATTATGGTACTGTTTGGACATTAAGACTTTTTAATACTTGCTCTTGAACAGGGGAATTGCTAGGCATTGTAATTACCTTGGAGACTTGTTGCTTGCACTTTCTTTCAGCTTATCCTGTGGGATAAGGTACTTTATTTTGTCCCTCTTTATTTGTAGCCAAAAGACAAGAAATAAAGAAATAAGAAGAATTCTGACAATCCTTTTCATTTTTACAGCTTCCCAGTTCCATACTTTTATCCCATATATCTTCTCATTCTTCTAATATGGAGAGAGACGAGACGAAGCTTGATGCGCCGAAAAATATAAAGACACTTGGGTAGACTATGTTGAATAAACTTTAATGTTATTTTTAGAATGTAATTGGTGGGCAATAATTAAGGAATTAATGGGTCTTTAATTATGGAGTTAATTAAGGAATTAATACATCCTTAATTTAAAAATTAGTGGGAAACGTTTTTTATAAATGAAAAGACAAAAATAGAAAAGTCTTGAAGACTAAGTATTGTAATATAGTTATAAATAGGATGCTCATTTCATTGTGAAAAGTAGAGCAAGAGAGAAAGAGATAGAAAAATAAAGAAAAGTGTGTGTAGATAATTTGTAAGTGTCCCTTCTCTCCAGACACGAAACGAACGTTAAGCGATTGTTTTATTTGTGTTTTTTATTAGCTTATCGTTATTTACAAGTTGATATCAGAACATTATAAATTGGTATCAGAGGCATTACAAAACTTTTTTCTTTTATATTTCTCTCTGTCGTCATAATTTCTTTCTATTTGTTAGTCAAAACCACCAAAATGAGAATTTGAGTTCTTAAATTAAAATCTTTAATGTTCTAATGGCCATATACAATTTTTTTTCATATTAGCTGGGGGAGGAGCTTTCCATTTTGACAAACTCAAGTTTGTCTCTAGGTAGGTTTTTAGTCAACATTTCAGATTCATTATAATCGATATGTATTTTTTTAAGCTGAAAATTATCATAATTCAATGTATCTTCCATCCATTGATACCTCACATCTATATGGTTAATTCTAAAATGAAATGTAAAGTTATTAGCGAGATAAATAACATTCTGATTATTTCAAATATCATATATGTTGTTACTTGAAGTCAAACTTTGGAAAAAATTGCTTTATTCACAATGTCTCTTTGTAAGCTTCTACTATGATAACATATTTTACTTAAGTCATAAAAAGTGCAACATACTTCTGTAATTTTAACTACCAAGTCATTGCACCACTTGCAAATGTCATCAAATAGCCAGAAATAGACCTTTGGTTATCCTGCTCCACTCCTAAACATCAGCATAACTTAAAAGAATTGAATTTCCACTTCCAAAAGTGAGCTTCAAACTCGAAGTACCTTGTAAATATCTCATAATGCATCTATAGATGTCTACGAGACAAAGAAGAAACGAGAAGAGAATGATTTTATTGTCTTCATCCCTGTCACTTATTTTAATCCTTATCCACACAAAATTTCCTCTTTTTTTGGATAAGAATTGAGATTCTTTGCGAGTAATTTGTAGAGATCAAGTTTTCTATAGAGAATTATTCACCATTTAGTTTTTTATTAATAAAAAAAAAAAAAATCAAGTAAATTTTAATTTTTTTAATGAGAAATGCCCATTAATTTTTAATCATATAGTTTTTTTAGTTATTCAGTTAGATAGTTCATAATGGCACGAAAATACTTATTTCAATAGACATTCATACAAAAATAACCTATCAAAAGATTAAATTCGCAAACATTTGTATATATTTCATATTAAATTATATATGTATATATGAGTCAAACGTATCTGATTATCTAAATTATCAATAATACAATTTTTGTCTATAACAAATTTTAGAAAATGAACATCTCTCTAGATGCTCTTCAGTGCCTCTCAATATTATTATTTTTTTATTTGATATAAAACGATTTCCAACACCAACAACATGAACACATCAAGTCTAGTACATATCATGACACACATAAACTTCTAACCAAAGAAGCACATGAGATTCTTCTCATGTGTTTTTTATTTTTATATGTAAGACTTTGTTTATTACTCAGTTTAAAATAAATGGATAAAAGAGAATTGACAACTTTAGTTTTAATTATATTGGACCTTACAAGCATATTCTCTAAGTATTGCTCATATGGCGTATATAATTTCTTAAATACTATATTTTGTAGTATTAAAATTCCAATAATTTTTTTCATTAGCTCAAATTCTTTCTGACAAAAAATTTGTTCAATTGTTTCTTCAACATCTTAATCTTAAAACATTTATGCCACCAATCAAAATGTCATCAACATAAAACGATAACTATTATGAAATAGAAAACGATAATAAAAGAAAACGATAAAGAACGCAAAACAAAACACGATGATGTACGAGTTCACTAGGGTAGTTCCAAGGCATCTCAAACCATAATATGACAAAATCATCATTTTTTGGACAAGATCAAAAGTAGTATTCTTATAACATTGCTCTCTCATAAATGACTTAAACTTCTTGTACAACACTCCTCGGTGCGTGTTTCATCCCATAACGACTTTTCTTCAACTTACATCCAAGATTTTCTTTGTCTTTTTCCTCAAAACTCTTTGGTTGTTCCATTATAAATTTCTTTGTCCAGGTCTCCATGAAGAAATGCAGTAAACATTCATCTACTTAAACTTCAAAGTCAAGACTAGTTGCCAAACTTAAAACTTCACAAATTGAAGACATCTTACAACATGAGTAAAAAAAAATTCATCAATGTCAATTGTTTCTTCTGACCCAACCATTTGTCAACTAGTCTCACTTTATAACACGACCTTGATGTATTTTCTTCTTGTTTCACTCGATAAATCTATTTATTTTTTGTCCGACTTTCATTTAGACAATTTAATAAGTTCAAAAGTAGGATTTTAATGTACATCTTTTATTCCTTTAAACCACCTTCTTTTGTGATCATCTTCTCTGGGCCCTTCATAAAGGGATAGGATTGGGTGCAACCATGGCTGCACCCGCCTACGTGGCTCTCTCAGAGCTACAGATTTTAATCAAGGAGGGTGCAGCCATGGCTGCACCCAAACCCTTTCCCTTCATAAATCTCAAATTCTCCTTGTCAGACTGGCACATAATCATTAGCAACAACTTTTATTGATGGATATCGATATGTTGGAGCTTGAGTTTCTTGGTTGTTGAATAGATATTTAACTCTTTTTTTTTTTGTACAAGAATAGATATTTAACTAAAAATACTTAATCATCACGTTTTTTTATTCAACAATACTAGGAGAGAGATAATTATCAAACACTTAATTCGCCCGCAATTGTAAATGTATGTGACTATCTATTGGATTATGTTTTATTATTTGAACTAAACTATAACTTTTAAAAGCATATAAATTAAGTTATGATTTTGTACAAAAATATAGGGTCTCGATTTATAATTTAAACCAATTAAATTATCCTCATTTTTTTTCAAATAAATAAAATAAGAGATTTTTTTAGAAATAAGCCAAATTGAAAAAGTATTTACAAAATTAGTAAAAAAAAAAATTTAACAATCATAATCATATCGTATAAAAATTATACGGTATAATTAATACATAATACTGTATTAATATACAATACTATACTAATAACATATAATATTATAGTAATAATATATAATATTATATTAATACCCTAAATTATACTTTATATCGTATATTTGACTATGGATGGAAAAAAATTCAAATTTGCCTATATCTACAATTATTTTGTGAAATTGAACTATCCAATCCAATTTCCCATAAAATAACCTCATACATTAGAGATACAAGTATAGTTTAAATTTCGCATGCTTTACAAAAAGCATCTTTTAAGTCACAATTATTATGAATTAGTTTCGAAGGAATTTATTCCTTCAAATAAATTATAAGTGGAAATTTTGCTCAAAGACAGAGAATCTCTGCCTTCGAAAAAGTATAAGCATGCATTGATTCCATCGTTGAATGCTTTCTTCCATCATCTGTAACATAATTATTATATTTTATTTGTTAAAAGAAGGTTCATTGTGTAAATATAAATTATAATATTTTCAAGTAGAAAATGGATGTAATAATGTTTAATTAGCTCAATTCTCACTAATATATAGTTGTAATATATATAATGGATTTTGAGTGTACTTTTAACTTCTTAAATTTTAAACTCAATAAATATCTTCAACGGGTATGTGTTGAATTAATAAATTACGAGCGTCGTCTAGATCCATCTACTTCAATCTCTCTCAAAAAAAATAAAATAAATCCATCTACTTCAATATTCTTATATTATTATGTTGAAAATAATAGGTTTATCACTAAAAAAAGTATATGACAGTATTTTTTTTTATTTAGTACAGTAGAAAATTGAAATATTAGAACCACAAAATGAGGTGAAATAGAAATAGATGTTCTTCAATAAAAGTCAATAATATTTTAATTTGTTTGGTTTGATAGCTGTCACTAAAAAAGAAAAAAAGAGGAAGTTATTGTCAGCATGAGTTATGTTTTCATTTAAATTGAACATTTGGATATTTTAGAAAAATTGTTTTGATTATGTAGAATTTTATGAATATAATGACGATATATTTTTTCACAAAGTTGCAAATGGTGGTGGCCGGCATGGAATCAATTAAATGTTGGGATGCAAACAAAGTATCCCACATTGGTTATAAGAAGGGAAGATCATTGGTATATAAGTGATGACAACCATCTCTATTGATATGAAACCTTTTGGAAGAAGCCCAAAAACAAAGTCATGAGGGTCTAGGTCCAAAGTGGACAATATCATATCAATGTGGAGATTCGGGTAGGGTTGTCAGGGTTGTCATCTTTATCAATTGGTATCAGAGCCGTGCCCCAAAAATAACCATGTCAGTAAATCTGGGTCTAGACCCAAAGTGGACAATATCATATCAATGTGGAAATTCGGGTAAGATTGTCATCCTTATCATTAAATATTATGTGGCCAAATTCTAAATTTTAAATAATTATCAAAGTTCTTATTTAACTTCCTTACCACCCCAAAATGACAAGTTAAAAAAATATAATTATGGAAAAATATCGCTACTTTTATAATATATATATATATATATATATGGATAGATAGATACTTTGTCTCAAAGAAATAAGTAAGTTTGTCCATCTTAAGTTTCAAAAAAAAAAAAAAAAAGTTTGTCCATCTTAAATAACAATGACTTTTGATCGTTTGTAGCTTATTTTTTTGAATTTAAAAACCTATCGTGAAAATTATTCTCGAATGAGTTTTTTACATTAAAATTTAGAAAATCGTTATAAATAACAATTTTTATTATATTATTTTCTTAAAATATTTTGTTTATAATAAATTTTGATTTCATTTTTTTTTTAACTCTTATCTTGTCCATTTCTTCAGAAACTTGAATCTATTATTAACTGATTGGATTTTTATTTTTTGATATTTGTTACCATCAAAGTCAGTTTGGGCACATTTCGAATTGATTGAATCTATTAGTTCAGCTGAAAACTAATTGAAACATAGATTTATTTGGCCATTTTACTGTTATCTTCTTATTTTTATGTTATATAAAAAAAATATTTTTTAAAAAGTAATATCGATGATTTTTTTTTTTGCTATAGATGTAAAATTTCCTTAAAATTTTAAATATATATGTGATAAGGATGACAACCCTACCCGAATCTCCACATTAATATGATATTGTCCACTTTGGGCCTAGACCCTCATGGCTT
>JBBMKA010000018.1:16557495-16572746 GCA_037833695.1 Sechiopsis laciniata | reverse complement strand
TATTTAAAATAACCACAAAATAAATTAAGGGAAAATAAATAGATTTTTCATCAAATAAAAATCTCGGGTCATAACATGTCCGACCCTCTCCATCTAGGGTCGAAAATGTGTCCAACCCTCTCCATCCAAGGGCGGACATGTGTTCGACCCTCCCATGCAAGGGTCGGACATGTGTCCGACCCTCTCCATCAAGGGTCAGACACGTGTCCGACCCCTGGAGGTGCACATGTGCAAGTGTGGGACGAATGTTTGTCCGTCCGTCTTAAGTTTCATTCGGTTTGAAATGCGATTTACTTGGCCCACGTAGTTCGGTTACCCATTACGAGAGCCCACCTCACGAACAGGATGACCGGGCACCCACCACACGATCATCTGGACGTGGAGAAGATATCTGGTAGGGCAGTTACATCAACCCCTACAAAAAGCCTCTAAAACGATGCCAAATGTAAGTAAATTCTACCTCCCAAACTTACAAACTCTCTCTAAACCCTATTTCTCAATACTGACTTAGGCATCGGAGTTCACGTGGCTTGTACCACACGGGTGCCCAGTTTTACTCATCTGTTTTGCAGGCACGACGTTCTCGTTTTCGAACAAATTCACTGTTGATACGAAGGACCAAAATCTGGCATCAACAAAGACTAAAATGAAACTCCAATCAAAAGCTGTAGACTAAAAATATATTTTTCCCTTCTTTTTAAATCAGAATTAGTACACTACACTTTGTTTTTTAAATATTTTATAAATTTAGTTTGTTGAAACTTGGGAGTTAAGTTTGTACGTTTTTTATAACTAAAATTTAGTTATTATGCTTTTATAAAATCTGAATATTAGCTAGTGATTCATAATGGTTGGAAATTATATAGGTGAAAATTAGTTATTTATGTATAAGTTATGTGATTTTTTTTTTTTTTTGTCTAAATCATCATTTAACCCGCACTATTGTGATTGACTGATTTTATCAAATCAAAAAGATTAAATTATAATTTTTAAAATCATATGACTAAATTCTAATAAATTCTAATTTTCATTTTTAAATTATAAAGATTAAATTATAGTTTTCAAAATCATATGAATTAAATTTTTTTTTTCAAATTATAATACCAAACTTATAATTAACCTAAAAATTAGTATCGTTTATACAATATATATTTGGTTATAAAAAAAATTGTATTACCAACTCATCGAGATTTTTTGTTTTTTTTCTTAAGATCATCTCGTCGAGATGAATAGGGTTGATCAACAAAAATAATATTGTAATGCAAATTTAGTAAATTTTCTTATGAAAATAATTTCCTTTCATGCATGGCTAATTTAATGTAATCAATTATAATTAGATTTTATGACTTAAATTAATCATTTGGTTTTATTCTATCAGTCAGATTCTTTCCGTAATTGATATGTTAATTTCTTAAATAAAACTTAAGGATTTTATAAAATACTTTCCTAGAATTTTAAGTTCTCAATCTAATAGAAGAGTGAGTTTCGTTTTAATAACTTTAATTCCAATACTTTCCTTAAATTTTAAGTTGGCAATCAAATTTTTTCTTTAAAAAAAAAAAAAAAAAGGTTGCCAATCAAATAGTATGGTATTAAGTTCATTGGCTAAGCAGTTCAGTTGTTCCAATAGAATACCTTTATGATATTTGAAATATAACTTCTTTTTCAAATAAAAAAAAAAAAGAATTGAAATATAATTCAAGAGTTTTTTCATTTCTTTTCCATTATCGTTATAAAATCTTTCTTGTCTAGATATTTTAGTTAAATATGAAGTTTCATTTCAAAATTATTTATAATTGGTTGATCGCTCACTATTCGGAGCTGTGCGTCAATCAAAGTTATCAGATTAGGTAAGGGCCCAACCTTTTAATGTAATTTGTAGAAATACATAAAAAATAATAGTTTCATAATTATTCTATATAAATGCTTGCTTTGATAATTATCTTATTTTGAGACTTTTAGATGTAAGCATATAGAGGTTGACTAAGTTGTTCGTTTATGTGTTGCTATAAATACTGGTTAGGCATAGACCTGTATAGTATAGGTTGTGAACTGATAGTCTTAACTTGATAACTTATAGAAATTGAGATGTGTTGTAAAAAAGATGATTGCTATGTATGTGTTGGTGAGATAGTATGGTTGTATAGGGAATCTTTGAGATGCTAACCATATATTGGTCATATTAGATGTGATGAGGGATCCTAGCATGCCCCCAACATGATGCTTTTTTTGGGTTTACCAATCTTGAATCGGATCCTATTTTTATTTTGATTGGATCGAACCATATATTGGTCAGACTATATGTGATGTGGGATCCTAACGTGCTCCTTCAAGATGGTGCCTCTTTTGGAAGCACCAATCTTGAATTGGATCCCATTTTCATTTTGATTAGACCGAATACTCGTTTGAGTTTAATGAGTTCTGATATCATATTAGATAGTGTGAACATCCATCTCAAAATCAATTGGTCATGAGAGGAGTAATCAATCTTTCTTATCTATTGTAATGAGGTCTTCACTCTTTCCGATGTGGGATACTAGCATATTTGATGGTTGTTAAGCATATATTGGTTAGGCTAGACTACAATGTTTATTTGATGATTGTTAAGCGTGCATAAAATGGATTTGTGATGTGAAGTGATTGGTGGTTAAGCTTAAGTTGTTGAACTAAACTTTGGCATGTCTATATGGTGTGGTTGTTGGAATTAATGCAAGAGTTAGTATGTTGTTGTTAGATTCTAAGTAGTCTAGGCTTGAAACTAGGTGTCTTTCTCTTTTGATTGAGTCTCTAACAGAGGGAGTCACAACATGTATGTTAATGACCCTGATAGTTTTAACCTGAGTTCCCAGTAAGGGAGTCACAACTTATATGTTGATGACACTATTAGATGATTGATTTGATTTCCTAGCATAAGGCGTCACAACTTGTGTGTCAATAACTCTGTTAGATGATTGATTGAATTCCTAACATAGGAGTCACAACTCGTGAGTTGATGACTATGTTAGACGATCTGTTGTTATTGCAGACTTATTGATCGACTACTGTTTTATTGTGGACTTGTTGGTCCCTTACTTTCATACTACGAGCTTGTTGGTCTCGGTGAGAGGGTTTATATGCTATGTTCATATTGTGGTCTTGTAGGTCTCTATGAGATAGTCAATATCTCATTTAGCTTTTAATTTTAACTATAATGTAACCTTATTTTTTAGAATTGTAAAGATATTGTTTGGCATGAGGCCAAGGTCGTTGAACCAGTTTGAATTTAAGTGATAGGTTGTTATCTTAGTGGTTTAAAATTTGTGGAGATGTTAACATGGAGCTAAGGTCGTTGAGCTCGTTTGGACTTAAGTGATAAGTTGTTATCTTGATGGTTTAGGACTTATGGAGATATCATTCACCATGAGGCTAAGGACGTTGAGCCTATTTATATTTAATCGATATATGTTATTTATGTGTGTGTTTGAATGGTTTGAGTTATATATGTCTGCTTGCATGAATATCTTTAGAGGAGATCCTTACTAAATATCAAATATTCACCTTTGATTACACACTTTTTAGGTACTAGAGCATGTCATGGTAGTTCATTAAAGAGAGTTAATGAGATCATGGATACAGTCTTGAGTCTTTTTAATTATGTATTAGACTTAAGACCTTCTTTAATTAGTTTAAATTATGTTTTGTTATAAAGAGAATCCTCGACAAACCAGTAATATAATTAACGCATTATCGAGCTATTTTCCAAAAATTGAGTCTCATCTAATTTATTTGAGACAAGTATTAAATGCATGTGTGGTAATTATCCTAAAAATCTAACTGGATTTTTCGTGTCGTTAAAATATATAGAAAATTAAATAACAAAAAGTTAATGAATTATAAAACATGGAACATGATCTCAAAAAAAAAAACATGGAAGATTTATAGTGATTTGAAAACTCGCTTAGGGGCTGTTTGTTTGGCATATTTAGCTAGAATTTCATTTTAGGATTTATTAACTCTTCCTTAAAAACCTACATCCAAACGAATTTTTATTAACTCCTCCTCAATTTTACTTTTCAAAATAACTCTTATTTCTATCTATTCATTTTTAATCATTTATTTATAACTACTCAATCATTTCTAATTACTCATTTTTAATCATTCCTTTCAAATCAATCAAAATAACTCATTTTTAACCACTCATTTTTAATCATTACTTTTTTAACTACTAAAAATAACTGCTCATTTTAAATCTACATCCAAACAAGATTTTGACTCTAATTTCTCTACACAAAAACTACATCAAACGAGTTTTTGGCTACAACTCTCACTTTTCAACTATTCACTATAACTCCTCAATATAACTCCTTAACCTAAATCCTATCTAAATATGTCAAACAAACAGCCCCTTAGACTTATTCTTACGAATTTGATTAGTGTTCTTCTTACAAGTTATAAAACCTACACGCATCCAAAAAAATAAAACCGATACAACCCTATTTTTCCTATGCTTAAGGAAACTCAAATTATTTTACTACTTTAATATTAAACCAATACAATTTTATTTTTCTAAAACTCAAATATTTTTTAATGGTGTTGGATTAAACTAGTAAATTTTTCTCACAACCCGAAATTGCACCGTAATACGCGATACTAACAAATTCCTCCCAAAGTTTACTATATGGAGCTTTAGAAAAAAAATGAAAAAATTGAAATAATTTATCACTTTTGAATTTTGAGAATGTGAAATTTTGCAAAAGTTGGCCAAAAATAGTATGGATATGTTTGTTTTTTGGACATGAGAAGTATTAACCACTCCTCAACAACTCCTCATTTGTCTTTTGTCCTAAACAACTATTCTTAACTATTTTTAACCACTCTTTAACCCTTATATCAAATTTCACATTAAATTTTATTAAACTTTACATCAAATTTATTACTCAACCACTACTAACCTTAATCCCCAAATAAGTAGTTGATTACTCTACTACTATTAATCTCAATTCTCAAACGAGTAGTTAACTACTTCAAACTACTATTAATTATTTCATTCTCTTCCACCCCACTCCACTCCACTCTTTTCTACAAGAAAAACAAACATATCTCTAGATTCATCAGGTGCAATTTAAATTATGAGGCTATATTTTTTAATCTTTCTTTCCCTGAATGTTATTTAATAACAATTTTTTTAATTAATTGATATTATTATTATTATAGAAGTTGAGTTAGGAGATTTAAAAAGAAATAGAGAAGGAATAGAATTTAAACTCAAGAGATAAAGAAGAAGATTAATAGTTTTTATGAGTTACAAAAGACAGTTCTTCCTCTCTATGCAGTAAAACTAAAGTTACAAAAGTATGTAAACATGAAATAAAAATAATGGACGGCAATGCTAGGGATGCTAGGGTTGGTGACTTGATGGTTTCATTATTTAGTAAAAATTCAATTCAATTTCAAGGTCACAAGTTCGATCACGAAAATCAATATATAGTAATTAATTTATTTTGTAATTATGATGATCATTGACAAACCAATAATATAATTAATGTATTATCGAACTGTTTTATGGAAATTATGTCTCATTTAATTTATTCAAGTTAATGTATTAAATGCATATGTGGTAATTATGATTTAAATTCAGATTTTATTGGTTTTGTGTGAAATTGACAACCAAACTAATATTTTCGATTTTTCAACAATCACATTCTGATATCCAATAATGCACAAAACTATTAGATCGATTTTCATTTGGTTTCGTTCGGTCTTAGTTCGATTTTCGATTTTAATATTATATTAAAAAAATTAATGAATTCATTTTCCTTTTCATTTTTTTTTTATAAGAAATAATTTCGTTATAAATATGATAAGCAATGAAAAAAAAAAGATAAAGTTTGAGAAAATTACTTGGAAGCATATTGATATTTGATGGATGGATATGTATAAATCACTGACTCTAAGAGATTTATATTTATTGATCTTTAAACTTTGGGATATCTTCTAAATAATGGTAGGAATACTATTTTTTAAGATTTATTGACAATATGTATTTTGGTTTGATTCAGTTTCTATTGATTTTTTAAAAATGAAACCGAACCAATATTTACGATTTTTTCAAATTACAAACCTCCAACTTTGTGCTAAAAAACCAAACCAATTCATTAGATCGATTCAGTTTCTCGATTTTTTTGTTGCACCCCTAAAACGAATTATTTTAACAACTCAAAATAATTACATATTTCTAATTACTCGAAATAATTCATCATTTCAACATCACTCATTTTTGCAGTCTTTTTGCAAAATCAAGATTCAAACGAACTATTAACCATAACCGTTCCTACAAAATCAATCTCCAAATGAACTCCAACTAATTTAAAAAACAAAGCCAAACAAGTTATTAATAGAAGTGCTAAAAAATAACTAATAACCCATTGCTATCTAAAAAAAAAAAAAAAAAAACTATTGCTCATTAAAAAAACAAACAACAAAAAAATAATGGAAAACGCAAGCCCGCCGTCAGCCTAGTTCAACCAGTGCCCGTGGATTTAGGGAAGTAATGAACAAAGGCTAGGCAGCCATAGTTGAAATTAGATAATCCCGAGAAGACATTGGTTCCATTTTTGCAGCAAATTATCATTTTTCCAAAGGGAAAACAAGTGGGTCGAGCTAGAAAATCAAATCAAGTTAATCAAGAATCGATTTCTTGAGGAAAATGGATCTGGGTTTTCTTCTCAAAGCTTCAATTCCCTCTTGGGAAGCTGTAAGTGTTGATTCAATTGCTGTGAATCTGTATTTGCTACTAAGTTTGATTTCTAATTCAACATGCTTGTTGTTCTGCAATCAGGTTGTTATACTTTTCATCTTCTTCTTTTACTTGGCAATTGCTGGATCTGTTCTACCTGGAAGAATGATCCCTGGAGTTATTTTGTCTGACCGCACTAGGCTGCATTATCGCTGCAATGGTTTTGTTATCTCATACGTAAATGCAGTTTATTAAGTTTGATATGACTGATGTCGAGATATGCCTTAACTATGATACCTAATGATTACTTAGTTTATGTTTTCGTATTCGAGTTTTTATGCATTTGGGTCATATTTTCCAGTAGCGTTTTATGGAAGTGTACTATATAAACTCTCTTAAGACTCTAGTCCCTCTTAATTGACATTCTCTATTTTGTATCTCCTTGATAAAAATGCTTTGCCCGGCATTGCTGTAAATTTGTGTGTTTTATCTCAGTTTCTCTTTACTGTTTACTTTAATTGTTATACCATTACAACTGTGTTAAAATATGCCTCGAACTGTTTAATGCCTTATGATTACTTAGTTAGGGGTCTCGCTGCCTAGTCAGCGAGTCGGGTCCCAGAGGCGAGGTCCATGGTGGAGATTCAGGGGCGTGCCCCTGAAATCTAAACGAAATATGTAATCCTATTTCTATGGGTTTTTATGTATTTGGACATTTATCTGTAATAGAGTTTAATGAGAGTGCATTATATAAACTCGAATTAAACCGTAGTCCCCATGATTGACATTCTATAATTTTCGACCTCTCCTTAATAAAACGCCCTCCCCCTCTCTGCCCGTGGAGTTGCTAACACACTGTTAGTGAACCACGTAAATTTCTGTGTTCTTCACTTTTACTATTTTCTTTATATCTTCGATTGATCGTTGATTACCGTTTTCATAACAAACTGAAATTATAATTTCTTGGCTAATGAGTTTTAAATTTTGGGGTTTTATTCTTTCCTTCTGCTATAGGTCTACTCTCTCTTCTGGTGCTTGTGGTGCTTCTTGGGATTGGTGTTAAGATGAGTTATATTTCATCCACTGTAAGTGTTCATTGATTTTCATTATATGTTGGATCATTCTGCATATTTGGCTCTACAGGTAATTATTTCAAGGGAAAATTGGAAGAAGTTTTCTTCCTTGCTGTTGGTTTCTGTTCTCATTAGAAGCTTATAATACAACTCATATGTAGGCAATATCTGATATAGGGCTGGAGCTGTTATCAGCAACCTTCTGGTTTAGTGTCCTGGTATGTGATTCCTCAAGTTGAACATTTGAACAATTTGCTATAGAGCTGACCGTTATCCCCTTGGCATAGTATTAAATTGTGTTGGTTTATATAATTAAATTTACCTTCAGCTTAAACTTTTGGGTTGATTGGCGATTTAACACAATTCAAGGAATTGCTTACTGACATTTTTGTGCAAATGGACTTTTGCATATTGACATCCCTGTTGACCTTTTGTTTTGGCCTTCTGCCTTTTGAGATTTGAATGTTGGTGATTGGAGATCTATTCTTATTGATAACAAAGAGGTACAAGCCAAGGGAGATTCTCAATCCTACAACAATCCTCACCTACATTTCTTTTTAATCATTTCCCGCTCCTTCCATTCTATTTCTATGATCAACATTAATTACCGGGGCTTACGGACACAATAATTATTTCTGTTCCCCAACACAAAACTTCTTGTCACTCAGTAATAAAATAGTTGGTTAGTAAGTTCGCTTGTTTGTTTTTTAAGGTATCCCATTTTAATTCTGAAAGGGCTATATATTTAAAGAGGAGTTCAATTTGAGTTGACTTGTAAATTTCTAGGCACGTTCTTGGGAATATTTCCTACAATGGCCAAGAATAAGCCTGTTTCTTTGGCCCCCAAATCGTAAACCATTATGCATGAATTTGATGATTATTCGATTTCTATCATTAAAACACAATACTGGTACCTTGATTCTTGTACTAAGAGGTTGTTGTTAGTAAAAAAATATATATAATTTTTGCTGTTGATTAAGTGTGGCCTCTAACTTCTGGTCTTCAATTATAAATTACTTCTCTATTTCGAACTCCCTTTTTTAACATTCTCCTTATTATCCACTTTCAGGCTACATTTTTACTCTGTGTTGCTGGCTACAGTTCAAGTAGTCAAAGTTCTTCCCTAAAGCCTCATATCACAGGAAATATTATTCATGATTGGTACTTAATCAATCTTGGTTCCTTTTTCCATATATGTATAATTGGTTATCATTTTGTGGCATGTTTGTTTGGCTGAGATGTTTAAAGTTAAGGAATTTGATGCATAATGTTAAGAAATCCTTCCATATAAATGGCTTAACTTTTCTTCTCATTGGCATTGCCATATCTCATTACAAATGTAAAATTTGATTGGTTATGAGATCATAATATATCACCCTTTGAGAAAGAGATGGTACTGTCATAACATATATTAACACCAAAATTTGCTTATATGTTCTATTGAGGAACCAGTTAAATGCAATGGCTAGAACTAAATTACTGGGCTTATTTTGTATGACTTTAGGACTTTTCGCTTGTTTTGTAGCTGAATGCCTGTTCAGAGCTTTCTAACTTTATCGTTTGTTGTAAAATACCATTTGTGTCAGAAAAGGTTTCTAGTTATTGGTAGATAACAACTATCATGTAAGTACCTTGAGAGATTTGTGAGGAAGGATGACCGTTCATAATTATATTCAATACCCTCCCCATCCAGCCCCTCGTGGTTTTATTTTATTTTCCTAAATCAGTGTGGTTTAATTTGGATATCAAACTTCCTTGTCATATTCTAAAATTAAAATTAAAAGTTAAAGCCATGCTTGATAATCATTTGATTTTTGGTTCGTAGTTCTCGAAATATAAAAAGAAGCATAATATTTTCGCTTGCTAAATTCTTGAAGTCTGATTTGATCACTTATCTAAATATCAGTCTTTATGCTGCTTCACAGGTGGTTTGGTATACAGTTGAATCCTCACTTTTTGGGCATTGATCTCAAGTATGTTACTTATTTTGAACTTCATCTGTTCCATTCAGGCATAATGTTATTAGTTTAATCGCCACTTCTCATGCGATGATGCACATGTCTGCTTATGTTTACTGATTTTCAATATGCTTATTATCTTCACTAATATATGATCATTTGCACGTCGTTACTGACTAATACAAGTTCTGGTGTTGATTTACTTTTTATGGCATTATTATATATATCTACAAGGATGTTTAAATTCTTCCTGTAGATTTTTCTTTGTGAGAGCTGGAATGATGGGCTGGCTACTTATTAACCTATCAGTTCTTGCAAGAAGTGTTTTGGACTCCACTTTGAGCCAATCAATGATCCTCTACCAGACATTTTGTGCGGTAAATTTCACCAATCAATGGGCTGGTTACTTATTCCTTCATTTTTCTTTTATTTTGGTTGAATCTAATAGTTGGGTGTTTGGTCTAATATGTTGATTCAGTTATATGTCCTGGACTATTTCGTTCATGAGGAATACATGACCTCCACGTAAGTGCATTTTCAGATTATTCTTTCCTATTTTTTGACACATTTTAAAATGCTTGTGACCTCAGTGTCTTTGCAATGTAAAAGGTCGTAGAGCTTATATTGGTGAAATTTCATGTCTGACTGTCACATGAATGTATAAAAGCCAACGATCTTGAACGTCAATAAGTCTTAGACGTACCATTTCCTCTGGCACTGGGGAAACAAAAATGTGAATGGCATCCATTTAAATGTTCCAGCTGTCTAGAGCTGAAGCTAATATGTTACTACTCTAGGATATCGGGTTTTTTTTATATTTGCGAGTGTTCAGGCCAGCTTACTTGCACCTTGACTATTCTTACGGGACATATTGTTCGACTCTACAATAATTGGATGTCAAAGAAACTCAAAGAAAGTTATTTCCTAAGTAGGTGGCTACCATGGATTGATGTTGAACCCATTACCTCTTAATTACTTATGACACTCTTTTGACCACTAGGCTACTCCATGATGCTTTAGGATATCGGTTCTTGTTGATTCCTGGTTGTGTTTATTCTTACTACAATTTACAAAAATTCTCAATCTGAGGTGGTTAGAAACTTTATCTTATTCATATTTGGTTGCTTCTGAAACTTTATTTAGCCTAATTGGTTACTTGGAGACACAGTCATGAACTCAGTTTTCCCCTTCACCAACTCTCTAATCAACAACCTAAATACATTATACGGAAAACATATTATTTCAAAATACAACTTTCTGTTATTTAGTGAATAGTACCTCTGCTTGCATGTTATAAAAGTCTCCATCATGAGTTCTTAATTGCAATCTTCTCTTGAACTGTGCTCATTATACATTTTAAGCTTGGAGCACTCACTTCATTACACTTGCAATGCGAACTTGTGCAATCAAATTAATATTGGCATGATTTATCTTTTGTAGATGGGACATAATTGCTGAAAGATTAGGTTTCATGCTGGTATTTGGAGATCTTGTTTGGATTCCTTTTACATTTAGCATTCAGGTAAATAATGAAATAGTTCACCAGTTTCTCTACTGCCACTTAAGCATTCACATTCCCTCGCTCTTCACTAAAATAATGAGAAGTTACAAGTGCAGTAAGTGCAGAACTTCCTTTTACAGATATCTTCCGTACATCAAGAAAACAGAAAAACTATAACACCGCTTGGTAAAATACAAGAAAACATCCCCACTAGAAAATGAACTTGCAAATTATTCTTCTTTCACACAACTTTTTAAAGAAACCTTCTTGAGATTCAAAACCTTATGAAACCACAACTATAAAGAATATTTGAATATTCGAGAGGTTAGAAGTTTGAATTCTGCACGTCGAACTAAAAAAAAAAAAAAAGCTCGAGGTTTTCCACAAAGACCTTTATCTTGTATGCTGGGAAACGAGACTATTTCACAGATTTTCATCTGCTTATTAAAAGCCAACTCCATATTAAGAAAAGATGGAATTCTAAGTTTTTCTCAAGTTCTGCTGCATTATACATGCACTTATTAGTCATCTTGATGACTAAATTTTTTGCATGAAGCCTCAAGCCAGGATCATTGTCGCACTTTTTTTTACATTATTTTGTATTTTGTGTCAAAATGGATTCTCAATTCCACAATTTCAAATTGAGACTCGCCCATATGAGTTCAGATTGTCTTGCGCATTTGAGCACCATAAGTCTTCATCCTTCAATTAATCTCATGGTGCTTAACGTGGGCTCTGTTTCTTGTTCATATATATTGTTTCTTTTCTCTATTCATGTTAAACTATCTGTATATTTTAAGGATAATAAAGCATGGTAAATTTATGTTGGGAAAAGTAACTTTTTAGTTCCTAGGTTTTGGGTGAAGCTTTTATTTGGCTCCTATGTTTCAAAATTAAACACGGTACTCTTGACATTTCAATAGTGCTCAATTTTGGTTCACATGTGTTTATTGAATTTTCTTTTTTTACTTAATTTCTTTTAAAAATATAATTTATATCAAGATCAAAATAACAGCAAAAAGAAACTTCACCCAAAAGTAGGGACTAAAATGGTACTTTTCCCATATATTTTCATTCAGAAAATTGTCTATGCATACCTGTAAAATCAACTGATCTCTTTAAAAGACTTGGTTTGCATAAAAAAACAAACTTATGTGTTTGCTTTTGTTACAGGGTTGGTGGCTTTTAACAAACAAGACAGAGCTAACAACTGCTGCTACCATAGCTAACTGCCTAGTCTTTTTAATCGGGTAGCTACCATGGCGGCATGACACGACTTATTGTTGACCCTTTCTTTTCTCGTCTTAAAGGTTTGCTAAACATGAGTTTTTTGTGTACTAATTTGGGCAGATATCTTGTGTTTAGAGGATCTAACAAGCAAAAACACATGTTTAAAAAGAACAACAAAGCGCTTATATGGGGTAAGCCTCCCAAAGTTGTTGGAGGAAAGTTGCTTGCATCTGGTTATTGGTAAGATTTTCATCTATTTTGTTTACTTTTTATCATGGGCTTAACTTCCAATTGATTGTAACTTTGACTTCTTTATGAGTATTTCTTTTAAAAACTGAAAGAAAGACCAAAACATTATTTGGTTGGTATACTTCTTTCCTTAATAAGGGTGTGTTTGTGCCACGAAGAATAATGGGGAGAATGATAATGGGGATGATTCCTCTTGTTTGGGCCACTGGAAATCATTCTCCACATAATCGTATTTTTCCAAAATCATCTTTTTCATTCTCTTCCTAACTACTTTTTATTCACCCCACAACAACTTTTATACATCACATCACTAATTTTCACTCACATCATACTTATTATTTTATTTTTCCCATAATCATTCCCTTCACTCCAAACACAAACAATCATTCTTCTCTAATCATTCTCTTCATCCAAAACACAAATAATCATTCTTGCCATAATCATTCCCTTTCATATTCTCCCCCTAATTCTCATTCCCTCCATAATCATTTTCATTCCCCTTCCCCCAAATACCCTCTAAGACTATTTAGGACAGGGAACAAAATTGTTATGATAGCTTTTTAGGGCTACATGGTTATGTTTTCGTTGAATCATGTTAAATCATCAATCAACCTAAAAGTTTAAGCTAATAGATTGAGGTAAATTTGATTATATCAAACAACACTCCTCTTACTCGTGGGGTTAAAATTTTAAAAGGCCCAACAAATAGAAATCAATATTAATTAGAGATGAAACAACTTGGTAAGAGTTTGAACTCAAGACCTTCTGCTCTGATACCATATTGAATCATGCTAGATGATCAATCAACTCAAGTTGATAGGTTGGAGTAAATTTAATTATGCCAACCAACCGTTTTCCTTGTTTTCAATTTATTTTTTCTGTTTATGTTTTCTAAGAAAGAGAAAAAAAATGTTCGATAATGTGGGTAAAGTTTTTCTCAAAAAAAAAACTTTGAAATAATTTTTTGAAATCTGTAGACAATCTTATGGACAGGCTCTTAAAATTGAAAAAAACAAGAAACATGAAACAATCACTGGACACACATATTTCTCATAAACGAGAAAGGAGAAAATAGGAACGAGAAACCAGGATTTTGCTCAGACCCTTTAATTTTTCAATCTTCGAATTCAGTCTCATTGAGACTTGTTGCATTTGGAAAATGGTTTGGACAATATTTTCTAGGATGTGAAACTTTCTAATAGTAAGACTTGCTCATGAACAGGGGAATTGCTAGGCACTGTAATTACCTTGGAGACTTGTTGCTTGCACTTTCTTTCAGCTTACCATGTGGGATAAGGTAATTATTTGGTTCCTCTTTCTTTGAAGGCAAAAGAAAATAAAAAAGTCTGACAATCCCTTCATTTTTGCAGCTCCCCAATTCCATACTTTTATCCCACATATCTTCTCATTCTGCTAATATGGAGAGAGAGACGAGACGAAGCTCGATGTGCCGAGAAATATAAAGACATTTGGGCAGAATATACCAAACTCGTCCCTTGGAGAATACTGCCTTATGTTTATTAGCACCCTCAGATGTTGTTACCTGCTCGAAATGTGAACATTGTTGTTGTCGAGATGTTCGTGTTCTTCTTGTCTGGTATCCTCTCTTTTATTCTTCTTGAGAACACAACTTTCATCTGTTTGCAATGTTCATGGATTGTCTGCATTTATAAGGTCTATGTTAAGTTATTTCTGATTAAAAAAAGAAAAGAAGTTTTAAGTTATTTTCTTTTCTTGTCTGCTCATTTTGTCTCTCCGTTTCCTAGATTGTTAGAATTTCTGTGACTATGGGAATAATTAAGCTCTCATTTCTTGGCTGGAAGGAAATGTTAATAAATTTATAAATTTTTTATTTTGAGTTCATTAAGGAGGCGTTGGGCATCATTTAAGTGTGTATTAGACTGGATTGTAATAACTCAACCCGTATTTGGATTACCAATTATTATAATTGGTGAGTTAGCCTATAACCTCTCATCCTAACTCTAATTAAGCCTATAACCTCTCATCTTAACTCTAATTAGGTAGAATAATAATCTATATTGCAATAAAACTCTGGAATGCAGATTTTTATAATTTTTTTTGTAATTCTCCCTTTATCTTATATATTATCAATATTCCAATTTTATAGTATATCACTCGCGTATCTATAAATGGAAGTATTGGTATTGTTTTTTGAAGATTTTGCATATATAATAAAAAAAGGACAAAATATTTTGATCTGGCCATTGCTTTGACCTTTTCAATTTGACGTAGTATAAAATTAAAACTAGTTCATTTATAGTAGGAAATTCAAATTGAATTTTATCACTAGTAGACTTATTCTATCACTGATTGAAAATTATGTACTATACATAAATTATTTTAGAAATTGTGTTGCAAATATAATATAAGAGATAGAATGTGGTGTTGAGAGTTAATTCCCTTGTATTTCAACGTGTAATATACGTGTAGTGAAATAATGAAAGTATTGCTCTAAAAATAACCAATATTCCTTTTTTCTAACTCTGCATATAGCACATGATATA
>JBBMKA010000018.1:16526106-16557395 GCA_037833695.1 Sechiopsis laciniata | reverse complement strand
TTGAAATATGAAATTGAATATAAAGTTATAGTTGATTTTTAAATTTCAAAAAATAATTTTTAAAAATACTTTATTAGATAAACGGAAACAGTTTTTAATTAATTAGTTTAACAAAATTAGGTAGATAAAAAATATAAATAAAATATTAAACAAAAAATAAATTTAATTGTAAAAAAACATCACTACTTTAAAATTGCAAAACATAACTAAAAACAAAAATGGTGACTATTTTATAAATTTAAAAATAAAAAAATAAATCATATTTTTGTCTATATTAATTTATTTAGGTTGTGAATTTTACTTACATTTTAAAGAATTATTAAAAAATTTGTAAAATAACTGATTTTATGATAATTAGTGAATTAATGATGAATCATTCATATTATATTAGATGAATAAATTAAAAAAAAAAAAAAAAAAAAGTAGAAGTTTAGAATAAAAAAATGAATATAAAATCATCCATATCATATTTTTAAATTATAAAATATATTTTTAAAATATGATATTATTTAAATAAGAAAAAATTATAATGAATCAATTTAAACTTAATGATAGTAAACAAATGTATAAATATTAATTAAAATTTTTAAACAAAAAAATAAAATTGATTATAAAACTATAATTAATTTTAAATAATAAAATATAATTTAAAATACGAAATTGGTTATAAAATTATTGTTAATTTTAAATCCAAAAAATATGTTTTTACAATATTATATCATAAACACAAACAATTTTCAATTATTTAATTTTAAAAAATATATCAGATAGTTCAAAAAAATAAATAAAAAATAAAATTGATTTTGAAAAAATTAATTTAAAATTACAAAATATATTTAATTATAAAAGTGTTGAATTTTTTTTTTTTTTAATTAAAGTGTTATTTTAAACTCTCATTTTGGTGGAGGATTATTTTAAACTCTCCCGACTAAAAAGTTCACTGGATTAATTATCCATCCGTAAGTTGTTGTAATTAAAAAAGGGAAAAAGAAAGATCGTGTACAAAAAAAATTTGAATTTTCAGAGATAAAACATGGGTCGAGGAGAGCGAATTCAAATTTGGAACGCTATCCTTGATCATTTTGGTGGATCACTTCTATGTATATAATAAATATAAATTAAAAGTCACAATCTTGTATAGAGTATTAAAATATATGGAAAGATATATGTTTAGTCCATTTTTTGTGTTGTTATTATTTTATTTATATATTTTAAAATTAAATTTTTTTTACCCATAAAATTATAATAATGCTCGATTCTAGTAATTAAGATAACAAAATCGTTACTTACATCAAAAGATCTTTACTAAATAGAAATTATATTAATTTTAAATTTTAATATACATATGGATGAAGTAGTTATTTAAATCTTAATGTAAATTTATTTTTTCTATAAAAAAAAATTTAAAAATAAAATAAAACTAAACTAAAATGAAGTATTATTTAAATGTCAATAATAAAAATGTTTAATTTTAAAATATATGCAACAAATAGGAAATAAATTAACAATATAAGGTAAAAAAATGTATTTTCTCCTAAAATATTAGTAGAGTTCACTATAACAAATTATAATAATAGTGGTTATCAACTAATATTTATATTGTTACAAAAAGTTAATTTTAGTGGTATATATAGGTTTAATAATTAAGAAATTACAAGTTTGAATTATGGAAAGAAGTTTATCGCAGTCCTTTCAACAATGTGGGGATGTCCATTTTTCCCACGAGGTCGGGTCCTCAGGGACCCGCCCCGTTAACGAAAAGTTAATTTTAGTGGTATATATTGGTTTAATAATTAAGAAATTATAAGTTTGAATTATGGAAAGAAGTTTATCGCAGTCCTTTCAACAATGTGAGGATGTCCATTTTTCCCGCGAGACCGGGTCCTCAGGGACACGCCCCTAACAGGGCGGGGAATCCTCGATTAGGCGGTGAACGGGGACGGGGGAGAAAAAATCCTCGTTGACTAAACGGGGCCGGGGACGGGGATTGTATTCCCCGTTCCCGATTCCCCGATCCCCGCCCGTTTATCTTTTTTCTTTTTTTTTCTTAATTCAACTCATTTAATTTTCAAATAAATATATCTTTGTTGATTATATTTTCTATGCATATGAATATATATATTGAATTTTTTATCCAAAAAAATATATAAAATGAAAAGAAAAAAATAAATTGAAAAAAAATCCCCGCAGACCCGATCTCCACGGTGCCCCGTGGGGAATCCCCACCCCGTCCCCCAAGAAAAAAAATGGGAATTTTTTCGAGGACGGGAATTGAATTTTATGGTGGGGACGGGAACGGGGAAGCCATTCCCCGGCCCCACCCTGCCCCGTGGACATCTCTACTGCCCATGCACTGGTCTGGCCAATGGGACTTTGGAAATTAATAAGCGCCCAGTGCAGTGTCTTTTTGTTCTTTATTTACACGTGTCAACCATGAACAAAAGCAGCACATAGTTTCTTGTGATTCGTAGGGTTCAGTTATCAAAACTTCAAACAAATTAAATTCGAAAAAGCTAAAAAAAGATGGAAATTTTTAAAGATTCCCTTTGGGTAAAGACTAACAGAGGTATTGACTGACGAAATCACACTGATTACCGTTAAATTCAGCGGTTAACAAACGATTTTCGTTTTCTGTCCCCCTCACAATCGTCAAAAAAAAAAGCTTATTTTATTTTATAAAAAAAGTTAATTACTATGATAGTATTTTTATATTAGTTGATTGGTTTTTTTTTTTTTGGGAAATGATACTAAATAGACCATTTTAAAGAAATATTTGCAAAAATAGGTGGCAAACTTTTGTTTTGCATTTTTAATTTTCTTTTTTAAATTTCTAATTTAACTTTTTTTTAAATACAATTTTGTCCTTTCATTCATTAATTGCTTTCATTTCAATTTCAAAATGACATTTCATACTTTCCATACGTAGAAGATTTATTCCATTCATAATTGACAAATTAATGTTATGAATTTGTAATTGATTTATTCAATTCTCTCACCTTTACATTCCTATTCCATTAATATCGAGGTTCTTCCTCCAAGCTCCTTCATCGATTCATTTCCTCCATCTTCATCCTCCATAGATTCCGGCGTCCTAAATTCCGTCTTACACCAATCACTATTTTCCAACCAGACTGTAGTTTCGTTACATCGCAAGCATTAATTCTTTCATCTAGACAGTAGCTTCATTCTCATTGCAATCATCTTACCACTCTTGTCCATTTTTTGTTCCTTAAATTCCTCCATTTCATCAACTTGTACTGTTCATTTTTCCATATTTTCGATCCGACATGTCTCAGATGTTACAATATGGTATGTCTTTATTCCTTTCATTTTTCCAATACTACTAAACCTAATACCATTACTGTGCATTCTTTTCATATCAAATCCATCTTATTTTTTCATATGTTATACAGTATTATTTACGGCTTCAGATTGTATAATACCATTAATACTGTAGTTTTCCATGTACTGTTATATTACTGTATAAACTATACAAAACTCTATATGTTTCATTATTTCATTCTACATACTGTATAACTTACACTTACACTGTACATTTATAGTTTATTATTCATTCTATTAATGTCTAGTACATTTTCCGTACTCATATTACTATTCATTACATTTTTATTCTGTAATACGGTATTGTTTATACATGTATATTATACAACTTATAATATAGAGCAGTACTGTTTGGACATTTTTGTAATACTATACAACTTTTCCTTATAGGTTCAACAAGCATCCCAATCCGTATTGCACATAGTGGTCAGTGAGATGAAAATGAGATGTACCATAATCATGAAATAGCTGAAGAGCACCGCATAAATATCGAGGAACGCATTCACTCAATGATACTTTACATTATAGTCTTTTTTTTATGCCGAACACTTTCAGTTTCAATTTTGTAACCCCATGAGACCTTTTTTATTTACTATTGATCTCATTTTGAATAGTAATTTTGTGTGAAGTTATTCTAACAGTACGAATCTCTATCAATTCACAAATATTCTGTATGTTATTTCCCAATGTTTTTCTATATAGTACTGTACATTCAAAATTACTTGTTCGTTGTCGCAAACATATTAAATCACATTACAGTATCCATATTAGCAAATAAACATTTAAAAAAAAAAACAAAAGTTTTAAAATACAGTATGGTGCAGGATATATTATGGTTGTACTATATATATCAAGTTATTTCAATACTGTGTGATTATCAAACGTGTTATGATTTCAATCAACGAAATTGAGTGTTCAACAGCAGAAGCTCAGTTATCATACATATGCAATTAACAAAATCGAACCTGTAAAAATCTAGTACGGGTAGTGAAAACCCTATAGAACTATAATCGAACACCAGAAGCTCAGTTTTTATAAGAAACCCACAATAATCGAACACCAAAACCTGTATGTTTCTTCACCTACCTTACATGCATTCAGTTTTTCTAAGAAACCCACATTTTCGAACACTAGAGAAATCGAATTAAGAAAACTCTAGATCTAAAAAGTAATTTTAAACCTACCATACAATTTCTTTCACCTCGTCTGTGATAAGTTTCTGATTTCGAACGTCCTTTATCGGAGTGTATTGAACGGACAGTCAGATTGACAATAGAACCCACAATAAGCACAAATGAGGGTGTTCAGAGAGAATAAAGGAATCAGGACAGTTTGATATCAAACACCAGAAAAACTCGATTGGAAAAAAAAATTAAAAAGGAAGATGAAATGTCTCTAATAAATGTGATTTCAGAGGATATGATTTTCCACAATTAATGCTCATAAATTTGCGCTTTATGGTTTGGAATGTAGGATGGTTTTCCTTTTTTAAAATTTTCCTTCCAAAATTAAAAATCACCAATATGAGGGTATGGTTGTAATTCGTTATTTTCAGATTTTATAATGTATTCAAACAAAATTTACTTTTGCTAATATTTTTGTAAATGCCTATATTTGCAAATACTTTTCAAATATGGTCTATTTATGAAAAAAAAAATTCTTTTTTTTCTCTCCACTATTTAGACACAACAAATTAATGGGAAATTTTGCAATACTCACTCAAATGGGGCACTATGATCGATTTGAGAAAGAAAAAAAACACACACAGAAATAAATAAATTTAAATTTTATCGGTTAATAACACGTAGATAGTTCAATAGTACTTTCATCTATTCTTAAAACAAAATAGTACTTTCCAAAAAAAAAAGAGTTTTTTTTTTTTTAAGAAATAGACCAAATAGAGAATGTAATTACAAATTTAAAATCCAAATAAAATATTAGCAAATGTAGTTTTTAATAATAAATTTATAAATTCTAATTATTAGACAATTACATTTCTACCCTTCGTATTAACTATTATTTATTATAAGTTGAAATTTATTATTAACTAAAAAGGAAATTTGTAAAAACATTTCAACTCCCTTCCCTAAAATTATTCTCAATAATTTCCATCTCATAACTCTCATTTCATCGGCCTTTCTAATTCTCTTTCTTCTTTTCAAAATAAAAGATGAATTTATTTATAAAAATAACATTCAGTTGTGTTATATAATACAATATTATTTGTATTAATAATTAATACATTATTATTTGGTTTTGATAATACAATATAGTTATTGTAATATGGTATTAATGGATATTTATTTTAATACAATCTATATTAAATGTTTCGTAGGGGTATTAATATAGTTATTGTATTAATACACCTTATTTAAATTAAGAGCATTATGATGCCGTTGTAATATTAATGATATAAGTATTACAATACAATATGTGTATTTATGTCGAATTGACCAATAATATAACATAATGATAAATGCATAATATAAAATAAATATAGTATTTATTAGAAATACAGTCTTTATTTGAGCTGCCACAACAACAAAAATTACGAATTTCATTCGATCTTTGTAGACTACTGTAAATCTCAATGAGGGAATAATGACGCAAAAATTGAATTTTGACCGTCGAATCTTCAATGTCTCTGGTACGACGATGAGTTTGCATCTCTAGCATCAACGTTATACTCTAGCGAACAAACCTTCCACAGGATGGCGTGACAGTGGCGGTGTGTCGTTGTTAACTCCATCTACAAGAGTGTGAATAATTGGTCGTCGAAAATCGCCATCAGTTGGTTTATAAGAAACTGTGATAACAATACAGTATGAGATGTTAGTTTTTGTTTCGCTGGAAATATAGAGTGCATGGGTTGAGACATACTTCAGGCACTTCATAATTATACATCTCATTTTCATTCCACTAACCACTATGTACAATGTGTATAGAGATGCTTACAGAACCTATAAGGTAAATATATACAGTGTTATAAATAGGTATATACAATATTGTATAGAAGTATACTTCAATATTTTCTAAATGGTATATTGGACTACATTGTGTATACATATATGTGTAAAATATAGTGTTCTGATTTAAAAAAAAAATAACGAAATGGATGTTACTTGATTATACGGATATATTACTGTACTGTATATTGAACTACATTGTATACGTAAACAATATTGTATAAAATAGAAGTATTGAAGAGGGAATTGCTATCAATAGCTAGTAATGGTATTAGAAAGATGAAAGAGAAGAAAAACGTATCATTTAAGACATATCCGAACAGAAAAACGGCAGAATGCACCATAAATGTTGATGAAACGCACGATTTTGAAAAACAACAAACGAACAATAAGTTGACGAAATATTGCAGAGAACAAGTCATAAATGTTAATATTTTGAGATGGATGGCAACAAACGTCTAGTCAGAATCAAATTTGTATAGAGGATGAAGAGAAATGAAGCATACAATCTGGTCGGAATCTTAAGTGGCAGACGAACAATTTTAAGCTCGTCGGAATGAATGGAAAATGAATAGAAATGAAGGGTATTGTGGAAAAGAGCTCGGCGAAATGGAGAATGGACCTAGATGAAAGCGTGAAGATGAAATGGAATTGAAATAATGAGGTGAGAGATTTTCAAAATATACATATATTCAAATTGATTAGATGGAATGCAATTTTTAGCTGATATGATTGTGTTAATTATGAGAAGTTTGACTATGGTATTAGGAATTTAAAATGAATAAAATAAATGTTAAAGAGGGAAAATTTGTATTAATTAAAATTGATAAATCCAAATTTTGATAAATAAAATTTAAATTGCAAAAGAAAAATTGGTTGCATAATTTTGTAAAGATTTCTTGAAAAGAGTATATTGAATACAATTAGTTCAATAGTAGCGTGAAATTAAATAATAATAATAATAATAATAATAATAATAATAATAATAATAGTAAAAAAGTAGTAGTGTGAATTGACCGAGGTATAAGTTAGTTTCTTTTTTACCATATTAAACAAAAAAATCTTTCTGTAAGTTCATACTTTTTAAAAAAATCAAGTGTAAATACATATTTTGGTCCTTAATTTTAAAGACAATTTTCAAAATTTTCATCTTCATCTTAAATCTTTTCAATTTTGCTCTTAATATATTTTTGTAACCTTCCATATTTTATTTAAATATACAAACAAACAAAGAGTATTAATTCAATGATTTTATAAAAACAAGTATTAATTCAATTACCAACGAGAGGAAGAACTGTTCAACATCAATGTATACAAAATGAATAAAAAGTCATAAATTCGAATTCACCCACCACATATATTTTTAAAGAAATTTGTTGTATATAACAAATTTTAACATCCTTATTTTAATTATAGTTGTTGATGCCAAAATTTGGTCTCTGAGATCAACGGTGAATTTGTACTTAGTTGGGACAAATACCTGCAAAACAAACAATAATCAACTGGACACCAGTGTGGCATGAGCCACGTAGCCTTCGATGCCTAAGATAGTTAAGTCAACACGTGTAGAGGAGTTGTTTCTAGGGTTTAGAATAGTTTACCTTTTGTTAGGCTTTCAATTGACTATTTATAGGCAGGCCTTTTTTAGTAGCCCTAAAAATAAGATTTGGGCTTGTGAACTGGGTCAAGCCCGTTTTTGGGTCTAACCTCTTGTAATTGAACTTGTGAATTTCATTAGGTCTTGACCACGAATTTCACTGCTCCCACTCTTGGGTTTAGTCTAAATTTCAAAAGTATAGGTTCATTAATCTAGGTTTTCCATAATTTGGGATACTTTTAAGATTTAATAATCTCCAAAAGTATTTTCCATAATTTTACATGTTTAGGCTTAAATGAATAATCTCCTATTTTATAATTGGGACACTTTTGAAATTTAATAATCTCCTAAAAATGTTTTCTATAATTGGGACACTTTTGAGATTTAATAATTTCCTAAAAGTGTTTTCCATAACTTTATATTTTTTGGATTAAATGAATAATCTCCTAAAAATATTTTCTATAATTGAGACACTTTTGAGATAATAATCTCCTAAAAGTGTTTTCCATAATTTTACATTTTTTGGATTAAATAAATAATCTCCTAAAAATATTTTTTATAATTGAGACACTTTTGAGATTTAATAATCTCCTAAAAGTATTTTCCATAATTTTACATTTTTGGAATTAAATAAATAATCTCCTCAAAAATGTTTTCTATAATTGGGATACTTTTGAAATTTAATAAGCTCCTAAAAGTGTTTTTCATAATTTTACATTTTTTAAATTAAATGAATAATCTCCTCAAAATGTTTTCCATAATTTTACATTTTTTAGATTAAATGAATAATCTCCTTAAAATGTTTTCTATAATTGTGACACTTTTGAGATTTAATAATCTCCTAAAAGTGTTTTCCATAATTTTATATTTTTGGGATTAATCTCCTAAAAATGTTTTCTATAATTGGGACACTTTTGAGATTTAATAATCTCCTAAAAGTATTTTCCGTTTCGTAGCACTGAATAGCTCCTATTTAGCCTTATCCTAGATAGCTCCTATTTAGCCTTATCCTAGATAACTCATATTTAGCCTTATCCTAGATAGCTCATATTTAGCCTTATCATAGATAGCTCATACTTATGATTTCAAAAAAAAAAAAAAAAAAAAAAAAAGATAGCTCATACTTAACCTTATCCTGGATAGCTCATACTTGGCCTTATCCAACTTATTGAGAATAAACACTAATTTTATCCATGACAGCTGCCCCCACTCTTAGGCTTCAACTTCTCGGTATCGTGTTGAGACTGAGAGTATCTCTTGGGTCTTGAAACTAGACTGAGTAGTTAGAGCTCGGGAGTCTTCAATGTTTTAAGGGCTCTAGGGCTTTAAGGCGTGTCGTTGGGTCCCTAGGGACTTGCTTGTGTCATAGGTGCCTAGGTGCCTTGGGAACTTTGTGGCACCAAACCTTTTTAATCTCTAACGCGGCCCTATTTTTCTTCACTTATGTTCTTGAATCTAGTTTTAGAAAAATCCAAACTCGATATCCACCATTCAAATTGAATCTTTTTGTGTGTCGAACATTATATCCAAAATTCGTCTCGACCTGACGATTCATTAATTCGAAAACGTCGAAATACTGAACCTGGGCAGAATCCTTTTTTCTACTCTTACGTCGCTCTATTTTTCTTAACTTGTGTTCTCGAATCATGTCATAACAAGCTCCAATCTCCACCATTCAAATTGAAGATATTTGTGTTGCGAATAACATATTAAAATTTCAGCTCGATCCAACAGTTGGTTAATTTTAAAACGCCGAAATACAGAACTTGCACGAAACTTCTTTTTAATGGTTGGTTAATTAGAAAATGCCGAAATACAGAACCTGGGCGAAATCTCTTTTATGACAAAAAATGCAATTACCTTTGGGTCATCGAGCCTGCTGCAAAGACTTGTGTCACTCCTTCCACGCCTGTGCCATGCCCTATATTTGGGGTATCTTTTCACGTGGCCATCCTTTTAGAAGTCCTCTCCTCATCTAATTGAATTTTTGGCAAGCGGTTACTATGACTCATACTCATCTTCAATGGTGAAGTGCGGCGTCAGAAAATTATTGTAGTTTTTTTATAAAACATGAACTCGTCCCCACAGACGGCGCCAATTGTTGATGACAAAATCTGGTCTCTGAATTCAACGATGAATTTGTATTTTGTTGGGACAAATACCTGCAAAACAAACAATAATGACTTAAGTCAAAAAATGTAGAGGAGTTGTTTCTAAGGTTTAGAATAGCTAACCTTTTGTTAGGTTCTCAACTGACTATTTATAGACATGCAGACCTTTCTGTGTAGCCCTAGAAATAAGATCTGGGCTTGTGAACTAGACCGAGCCCATTTTTTGGTCTAACCTCTTGTAATTGAACTTATGAGTTTCATTAGGTCTTGACCACGAATTTCACCCAAAACAATAAGAATATTTAAAAATATTTCATATAACAAAAATATTTCAACTTTTATTATTCCAATCACTTTTCCTATTGAAGTTGGAACAATTAAAATAATGAGTATGATAAGAGTAAAAAATAACGATGTAATGTATAAAAAATTATCGAAGAAAACTAAAAAGTAATTAAAAAGAAAATGAAAAATATAATTTTTGAAAAACACAATAATTAAATAATAATTACTGGTAAACCAAACACATTAAATTATCCTCATTCTTATTTTTTTTTCCATTATTTTTTGTGGCACAAACAATCAGCACAAGATTAAATATATTTAGTTTAAATACTTTTCACTTTTCAAAGGCTCCTTTTTCTGTGCCAGAAAAAACACTTTTAGCTTTAAAGTAACCTATTAAATTGTGTAACTTAATGACGCCTCACCAACCTTGATGATCACAATCATCATCCAATGGAGGAATTTTCCTAGACTTATTAGGGGAAATTGACCTAGCTACCCTTTTAATAATATAATATCATTTTCTAACTAAATTATTATTATAATATATTTGGAGTTAAGAGTTTATGATTTGGGGAATTTGAACTGGAGTGAAAATTTGAACTCTATTAATGCCACTGAGTTATTAGTTTGTTAATTATTTCTTCCCCTTTCGAGCAACGCAACTTTTAATTCCTTTGGTTCCTTAATTTTATAGAATAGTTTAAGATAAATGTGAATTTGGGTGTATTTTCTTCACGTAAAAGTTATATATATATATATGTATGTATGTATATATATATATATGTATGTGTGTATATATATAAAAGCAACCAAAAGATTAGAGAAAAAGATTTGTTTGGGACAACAAATAATATGTAATCTCTAAAAGTATGCTCCATTCAATGTTTGAAATTCAAAATTCACTTGTGACATTACTACTTCGATGTCTCGATATCTAACCTAGAAATGGATATGATTACCCTTGTTTCGAAAAAAAAAAAAATGTAATCTCTAAATAATATCTTATAATATTTTCTCTAAGTTGTGTTCTCTTGACCCAAGAAATTTATCACTATAAAAAGTGGCAACATTGTTAAGTGCAACTTTTCATGACTTCTCACATTGAGAATAGTCTTAATACATGACCCTATAATTTTTAAATATCAAAAAAATTTGTAAAAAACTAAATTTTAAATAAATAATTATTATAAATCCACAGTTTTAGTTTTAAGATACTTTTTACAACTAAGAAGCATGTATTCATATTTGTCACTTATGGTTGCAATTTTAACTTACATTTACATACCAACAAAAATAATAGTTCAATGGCATCACTGTACACTAACCAAAAAATAATGAATTCAAATTTCCTACCTCAAATTATTTTAATCTAAAAAAACAAAAAATCTACATAATCCAAAGGAGTATTGTTTATATATTTTAACACTTTTATTAGACTTTTATATTTCATTTTTTATCTATAAATTTTTAAAAGTCTAATTTCTTTAGTCTCTCAACGATTAAATCACATAAACTTTTAAAGGTCTAATTTACTTTTACGAAGAAAAAAAAAACTAAAAAATGGTCCTATGCACTGCACCAGATTCTCTTCAATCCCAAACCAATTTCTCTTCACTTCATCAGATTCTAACCCAATATCACAATTTTTTATACCCAAATATTTTTTCAAAAAAGGGGAAAAAATGGTGGATATGTGGAAGGTAAGAGATGGGAAAAGAATGATGGAGAGAAAGGTTAAGAAGAGAGAAAATAATGAGGATTCGGAAGAGAGAAGGGCTGAAAAGATATACAAAAACAATTTTCTGAATATCACATTGAAATCACTGAAACTTTCTCCATCCAAACTTACCTTAGGGTATAATTCGTCATTTTTCTTCAGGGATTTCTACAAAAAAAAGAAAAGAAAAAAGAGGACAAGTCTTTTAAAAAAAGAAAAAGAAAAAGGACCAGTAACGACGTAACTGACGGTTCCGTCAAGTCATGGTGGATTGGATAAGAGGGTTAACCGAAAACCACTTTCTCGGTCTTAACCCGAAAGCCCTAACGTCGTAGTTTTGCCGTTAAAGCAGGCCACCCTACCATGACTTTTGACTCCCTAACACGTGCCAAATATCAAGGCTACGTTGCCACGTCATTCTCTTAGTTTTCCGTTAGCTCACGTGTTTGTTCCCAAACTCGACGCTTAACGCGCCGTGGTGGTTAATTATATTCTATTTCCAGTTTTGCCCTTCTGTCCTTTGCTTCTATCTTACTCCATGTTCCCAACCATCCTACGCCAATAAAAAAGATTATACATGCCCATAAGATAATTAATTAATTTTTAAAAAAAAGAAAAAAAAACACATATTATCCACAAAAAAAAAATTGTTTGTCGGGTTCTGATAGCAATAAATAAATAAATAAATATATATATATATATATAATAGAGTCGGGTAGTTTTTTTTTTTTTTAGTACAATCGGGTAGTTATAAAACTTTATAAAATATTCGATTTCGAATATTTTAATATATCAGAATTGTAAGAACGTAAATGAACAAACGTGCATGAAAAATTTTCTTTCAATCAAAAGAATTAGTGTACAGCTCCTGATACGGTACTGAAAACATAAGAAAGTGAGGATGGCAATCAAAGAAATCTGCAAATTTATAAAACCCTCGATCTTTTTGTTTGGGTTTCCCTTTCAATTCTTCCCTTACGGAGCAAACGAGAGTGAAGGGTTGAAGGAAGATAAAGATTTCTCGGCCTTACCACTCAGATCTCGCCAATATTGACTGAGTCCACCGGTAACTATTCGCCTGAAAGTATGCTAATTTTTCAGCTTAATTAATTTAGAAATGGTCGGGAAGGGGAAAATATTGTGGCTTCTTGGGTTTTTTTTTTTTTTTTTTTTTTGTTTTTTCCTCTTCCGTCTTCCTCATCTATTCCAATGTTTCATTGAAGGTGTGGATTGAACTTTCTCTCTCTTATTTTTCTCTCTCTACTTTGATCTTTGAAAGTTTGATGTTTATGTTGTCATGTGAGGGCAGCAGGGTTTTACAGAGGAGATCTATAACTCAGATGGGCTTTTAATTATCAAGTTTAATTTTGTACTGTATTTCAGCTAGGATCTGTTTGAACTGGAACAAAAAACTGGCTTTTTGGTGTTCTCAGTGCTAAGAGACAATGAAATTACTAAGCTTGTGGCGTTTTTTCACAGTGAACAGAGAATAACATTAAGAAAAGAAGGCGTACCTTAGCCGGGAAAAGAGAAGCTGGGTTTTTTCTGCAACTGGAAACCAATCAAATGGATTCCGGCCAACCAGACGGAAATAAGGCCCATGTTCAAGGCAGTTCTTGGATTCCGGCGACACCCATGAAGCCGATTTTACCAAAACCACCGCAGCAGCAGCTGATCTATGAAAGGATGGACAAGAATCAGCCACTGCAATACTGGTTGGGATCGGAGAGACTCTGCTCAAATTCCAACAACGAAGCCGAGACCAGCAGTGGAGTTGCATGTTACGGTGGAGCTAATGGTTCTTACGGCTGGGAAGCAGCTCAGGCTGTGCAATTCCAAGTGACCTGTAATGATAATGGAACAGTAGCGCCACATCCCATGGATGCATTAGTAGGAGGCGTCCCTTTTTTGCAGCTAATGGCACTGGCAGATGCTGCAATTGCAGGTGCCAATGCTGCTACATTGGGTAGAAATGCAAACAATCTGTTCGATTCCGGCTCTAGCTCTGTGAAGGATCGTCTCAGTGGCAGCTGCATACCTGAAGCCACAGGGTGTAAGTCCAGCTGATTTAAGTAAAATCATTTACACTTCGGATTCTTAAATATGGTATAACTGTGATGCTTGAATAACATTTAGTAAAAGTGTTGGTAATTTAAAAAAAAAAAGTATTAAAAGTGTTAGTCTAGAAGAAAAGGGATGCGTTCCTATCAATGCTGAATAATATGAAAATTTTCTATTAGTTTTTTGTTGTTGACATCCAGTGTTCTGAAATTGAGTACCTGCAATTTACAGATGAAGTATCCGACCATCGCCGGTTTGGTTATGATCTCAATTTTCCATTTGGGACAAAGTCAGATGCAGCTGCTATCAGAATGACCTCCCAATTTGCACCACCTACACCAGACATGAGTAAGAGTAAATATACAAATAGAGAGACAGAAGTACAGCAGATACCAAATGAGAACAGCAGAGATGATAGAGAACAGAACCACAACTGTAATACATCAATAACAATTGAAGGGGAGAACCTGAGAGAAAATAAAGAACTTCTTGAACCTGCGGTGCAGTCAACAATTACTGCTGCCTGTACCCCAAATGGAAAGGAAGTAATGAATGCTGATAACCTGGATAAAACACCACTACCAAGGCAGAGAAGGAGAAAACATAGACCTAAGGTCATAATTGAAGGAAAAACCAAAAGAACAAAAGCAAATTTGAAGTCACCTGGTTCCAATCCAAGTATGAGAAAGCGTGGCAGGAAAAGTGGACTCAGTAAGCCTTCAGCAACTCCCCCAACAGAAGTAATAGGTGAAACCTCTGACCAAGAAATCCTCAAGCATAGAAGGAAGTCGTGCAGAAGGGCCATAAATTTTGATTCTCGGGGGAAAACAACAGACGGATCCTTCGATACAGGCCAACTGGAACAAGATTCACTCACTCAAAACATACAATCAACTACAGGACTAGAGGAAGTGAGGCTTGAAGAAGTAGGCTCTTCCACTGATCCAAATTGCTCCGTGAATCAAACGCTGAAAGGCTATGAGTCTCTGCCTGAAAAACAAGTCCCGCCAGCTGAAATTTCAGCTGAACATAATTCTGCTGAGAGAAGACTGCCTTTAAACGACCAAATGGAGAACTCAGAACAAAATGGTAAAGTAATTTCCAATTCTGAAGAAGGAAACATGGTAGAAACAAATGATGGCAATTCATCGTTACCAGTAAGTTCAAACGGTCTTATGTTTGGCAAGAACTCCACTTTGACTGCAAGAAAGCAAGCAACTTGTAGCCTGAGAAAACGTTCTCAGGCCATGAAACAAGCAGATACTGGGAGCATAAATTTAACAGGGTGCCATTATAATACGTTATCTGCATATCAGTCGATGGCCTGGTTACATTTTCCTCACATTCACAAAAAGAAAAGATCTGAAAAGGGGCAGAACCCCGTTTTCCCTAGTGAATTTACCAGTGCAACTGCAGCCACACATTTCATGAGGCCAGAAAGTGCATGCTCTTTCAATGATCCTCAGAGAGATCACATGGTATCAAAATCCAACACCTGGATAGCTGGACCTCAGTTTAATATTTGTAATAGTAAAACCTCAGCTGGGCATGAACCAAACCACTTTCAGGATAATTTGCAAACAGAAGGGGGTATCATGACTTTAGGTCAGACTGAGAGAACAAAAAAGAGACCGAGAACAGGCAAACGACGTTCTAAGTTGCCTCCACCAGTAAGAATGGGTGACAGTGAGAAGCAGCCCATAGATCTTACTAATCAACCTTCCCTGGACAGTTCTGCAAAAAATATCAATAAGTCTCGAACATGCATAAATGGACTATTTGAGACGATGCATGCAACAGTGGCAAAGAAGAAAAGAACCAAGAAGAAATTTTCAAATTCAGCACTTCTCAATATAAATAAAGATTTTCAGAACTGCAGATTTCTACCCTTCAATCCTTATCAATTCTTTCCCAAAACATCAGGTACCAAGATTAAAACTTCCTTTCCCAATGTTCATTTAAAGAATTTTCTTTTAATTTTTTTCCCCTTCCTTTATCTCTACAGGCACTGCTTCAGAACATGGCAATCAAATGTGCTTAATTGATGTCATAATTGAACAATTAAAGCATTTAGACATCAACAGGGAAAACAACAATTTGGTATATATAGAGCAAGCACTTGTACCCTATAACATGCAAAATCAGGTGTACAATGCCATGGTCATTTATGGAAAAGATGGAACTATTGTACCATTTAATTCTATAAAGAAACGACGGCCACGGCCTAAAGTCGAGCTTGATGAAGAGACTGGTAGAGTATGGAAGCTTCTGCTGGAAAATATAAACAGCGAAGGCATTGATGGAACAGATGAAGACAAGATCAAATGGTGGGAAGAAGAGAGGAAGGTATTTCGAGGCCGAGCAGATTCATTTATCGCACGGATGCATCTTGTTCAAGGTACAGTACAAATTATTCAACTCTTAACCAATCACAATCAAAGAGTTACTTCTAACATTCCATGTAGAAATCAAGGAGGTGTTTGAGCAAGGAGAATGAGAATGATTATGGAGAGGAGGAGAATTACATAAGAGAATCATTATCTGTATTTGGAGTGAAGAGAATGATTATGAGGAGAACCATTACTTGTATTAGAAGTGAGGGAAATAATTAGGGAGAATAAAATAGTGAGTATAGAGAGAACAAAAAGTTATTATAGGGAGAATGAAAATTGGTTAAGAGGAGAATAAAAAGTAGTTGTGGGTAGAATAAAAGAAGATTATGTGGAAATGAGATTATGGGGAGAATGATTCTCGGTGACTCAAACATAAATAATTATTATCCTTCCATTCTCCCTATTTGACCTATTTGCCTCAAACACCCCCCAAATGAATAACAAAGTTGAATTAGCTTCACATTTGAATAAGCTCACTGCTTAGTATACAATTGGGTTTATTTGTGGAGCATGGCATTAATTCACAAAAATCAATAAAGGCCAGAAAGAACGGAGAAAGAGAGTAAGAGAAAGGCTTCTAATGCAATAACATCTTTGGCATACCTTGTAGGAATTAAACAGGAAATCAAGTTCCTAGGCTTAGAAGCTCTGTGTTCTGATATACCTTCTTGCATGTCTTTTCAGAGTGGATTAAACAGAAAACAAAGTCCCTAGGGATAGCAAAAACCAAATGAAAAATTAACTTGTATGAAGGATTAGATTAGTCTAGGCCTAGCATGCATCCTTGCTGTACCAACTACTTTGCTAACCTGTCCAAACAGTAACATAATTTCTTTTCTCCAGGGGATAGGCGCTTCTCTAAATGGAAGGGATCAGTTGTGGACTCCGTGGTTGGAGTATTCCTGACCCAAAATGTCTCAGATCACCTTTCTAGGTAAGCTACATTGTTAAATGGTGCGAGCTAAGTGTAATTCAAAGTAATCCCTATCTCCCACCTTTCTTTTACTAACTCCTTCTGAGGTTGCCAGCTCTGCCTTTATGTCCCTTGCTGCACGCTTTCCTCCTAGGCCCAAGTGTCACCAAGAATCATGCTATCAAGAGCCAGTTATAGAGTTGGATGAACCAGAAGCATGCATGCTGAGTTTAGAGGATGACATGAAATTGAACAGACAAATAATGCAGCAGCAAATAAGTGAAGGTTTTTTGATGAAAAATGAAATGGAAAAATGTCCAGGACAAATAATTGTGGACAACAATGAATCTTCCGGAAGTAATGTTGAGGATGGGAGCTCAAACAAGGAGCCAGAAAAGAAAAGTTTTAGTTCATCTCATGACATTCTTGAGACATGTCGCAATTCTGTGGGAGTATCGTTGACTGAAACCAGCCCAATGCAAGCATGCCTCTCTGGAGGGAGAGAAATATACGATACGTTTTCATCTCAAGAATGTTTGGATTCATCAATTTCTCAAACCACTGAGAGCATTGAACCATCCGCGGAAGGCAACTCAGAACATCTACCAAGTTGGACCAAGGAGGCACACCTCGACGTATCATCAGGGGAGCTTATTCAGATGGCTAGACTAAGTGCTCTAAATGTTCATGTTAATACTGGTACTCCCGTTGAACAATCAGAAAACACCACAAAGAACGAATTAGCAGGAAAGAAATGTGACAATGGAATAGATGACACTTTCCAACCAGATGGTCAGGAAATATCCATAAAAGATTCTGTCAGTCATTTGAGTGGCTGTCAAATGCAGCAAAATGACACCTTGGAATCCTTGGAGGTTGACAGTTGTCAAACGTGCAATGGAGTTCAAACTTCTAATGATCTCCAGAACAAGAACGAAGATTCTCATACTGAACTAAGTACATTGACTGTAGAATCTGACAATTATGTTAATGTTGAAATAGGGCACATAGTAGATATCAACGAAGCACCATTATCTAGTAGCGAATTAAGCATCAATGCAAGGGAGCCAAGTTTGACCTTACAGTCTCATGGCAGTGTGATCGAAGACCCTCAAAATGTTGAGTCGCCAGCAGAATGTACAAATAATGTCCATGAAATTCTACCAAATTTTTCACTAAATACTACAGGAATAGCAACACAGTCGAATCCAAAGGAGTATGACCATTCACTTAGTAATGAGTTCAAAGAAATGAAACATACTACATCAAGATCTCAGAGAAAACAAGGAGCACCGAAAAAAGCAGATAACGTTAGTTGGGACCACTTACGAAAACAGACAGAAGTCAATGGAAAGACGCGACAGAAAACTGAAAATACAATGGACTCTTTGGATTGGGAAGCTATAAGATGTGCTGATGTGAATGAAATTGCACAGGCCATCAGAGAACGGGGCATGAACAACATGCTTGCTGAACGAATCAAGGTACCAATATAACATTGATTTCTAATAATATGATCTAAATTCTAATCACTACCTAACACTAGTTGAGTATTGGATGAGTAATTTGTACAGGCTTTTCTTAACCGATTGGTGAAAGATCATGGGAGCATTGATCTCGAATGGTTAAGAGATGTTGCACCAGACCAAGCAAAGTAAGATTATTCTTAAAATTGAAACTGAAGAATAATGAGAATGTTAACTTCTACACTTGAGAAAATGTTGCACCCACCAAAATCGCGTGATTTATACATTGGGATTTATACGTAAATGAAAAATATGCAGAGAGTATTTACTAAGCATAAGAGGATTGGGACTAAAAAGCGTGGAGTGTGTGCGGCTTCTTACTCTTCATCATCTTGCCTTTCCAGTAAGTTCGAAATGATATATATTGATATGAAATCAGATAAAAACATATGTATGACTATCACTTCTACCTAAAACAGGTTGACACAAATGTTGGACGTATAGCTGTACGACTGGGATGGGTACCCCTTCAACCGCTACCAGAATCCCTACAGCTGCATCTTCTAGAATTGTGAGTATGACGAGCATTGTTAGCAAAACCCATACATCTTTACTGTATAAAAGATATGTGAGAAAACTATTCTGAAAGCCATCTTCCATTATTTTAAGTTTACAATTTCAAATAAAGAAAATTATTTTATTATATGTATTTCTTTTTTTTAGGCAATTGAATGTATTTCTTTTGATGAATACTATACGTTATTTCTAACTCTACCAGTATAATATCAGACTATCAGCATAGTTTATCAATGGTTTGCCCGTGGAAAACCGAAACTTCAACAGTTAATTATTGTAATGATAATATAAAATACCTTTTCAAAAAAAAAGATAATGTAAAATAAAATATAGAATACTATTTTTTCAAGTATTAAAAATTATATAATGAAAATAAATGTTACTTTTACCTACAGATCGGTTGATAATATTAGTTCTAAAATAGTAATGAGCTAAACTTTTAAGGAGGTTTTTAATTATGATCACTTTTCCATTGTGCAAATTAAGCCTACAACTACTCTAGCTTGTATTTTTCCTTACTTTGATAACTATATTTTACCTGTGTTTTAAAAACCAAACAAAAATTTGAAAACTACAAAATAATAATAATAACTTCCAAAAACCAGTTTGTATAAAATTTAAGTAAAAATAAACTTAAATTTCAAAAACTAAAAATCAAATGGTTATCAAAATGTATCTAAATTACAAAACTTGTAGTGTTACATGTAGTAAATGAATATCAGACCTCTATGGAGTGCACATCATTTCCACGCAATTATTTCCCTTTGAAGCTTTTTCATGCTGCCCCTCCCAGGTACCCTGTGCTGGAGTCAATCCAAAAGTATCTTTGGCCTCGGCTTTGCAAGCTTGACCAAAGAACGCTGTAAGCATGTTTTCTACTTATAAACCCAGAAACGGATGCACTTTTAAAAAAAAAAAAATCATTTAGTTGTGAAAATTAAGAGAATTCAAACTAAATGGCTGCTACTTGGCTATAAAATCTGGATGCAGGTATGAGCTGCACTACCAACTCATTACGTTTGGAAAGGTAATTTTACTTGGAATTTTGGTTCTAACATAAAACAACTTATATACGTGCTTAACAAAATTGCCTGATACAGGTCTTCTGTACAAAAAGCAAACCAAATTGTAATGCTTGTCCAATGAGAGGAGAATGTAGGCACTTTGCAAGTGCATTTGCAAGGTTTGGTCATCTTTATCCTAGTCCATGCAGTGTTTCTTTTCCTCTCTCTTTTTTTATTTCATCTCCTTTTGGAAAGAGAGAGAGAGACTGTCACATAAGCAACACAATTTTGGGCCCAGCTAATAACAACCATTTTTTTTATTTCCATGAATGTTCGAGCCAACATACTCGCACTTCAACTATTGTCCTAGGTCATACCACTTAATCTTAATATATTTAGATGTCAAAGAAAGCAATAAGAAATTAATTCTTAAGTAGATGGTCATCATGAATTGAATCTATCACTTTTTAGTTAATGACACTCTTGAGCACTAGGCCATTCCATCATGGTTGCTTGCTAATAACAACCATTTTGAGTTAAATTCTTCTCGAATGTTACTAAATCGAATGATAAGTGCAGAGACCCTACTTAAAACTTAATTCTTGCAGGAATTCTTATAGATACGATAATCTGTAATTATGGATAAGTGGGTAAACTAATAGACATACTTCTTACATATTCAGTGCAAGGCTCGGCCTTCCAGCACCAGAAGATAAAAGAATAGTTAGTACTACCGAAAGCAGAGAACCTGACGATAACCAAACCAGAACAATTGACCAACCAATGTTGTCTCTCCCTCCCTCAACACTATCATCTGAAGAGATCAAGCTCTCAGAACTAAATCAACAACCTGATGAAAAGACTGCAATTGGTACGTGCATACCAATTATTGAAGAACCTGCATCACCAGAGCAAGAAAGCACCACACAAGCTGCAATTAGCGATATCGAGGATGCCTTCTACGAAGATCCTGATGAAATTCCTACAATTCAACTAAACATTGAGGAGTTCTCATTCAATTTACAGAACTACGTTCAAAAGAACATGGAACTTCAAGAAGGTGACATGTCAAAAGCTTTAATTGCACTAACCCCAGAAGCTGCATCAATTCCCATGCCCAAGCTTAAGAATGTCAGTCGGCTGCGAACAGAGCACCAAGTGTAAGCAAAACATTTGCTACCCTTAACTTCATCATCAAGATCTTTCCTATTCCTAAATAGATGATGCCATCACTAGGGAGTAATTTTTTTATTCAATACAAGTATCACTAGGAAGCAAATTGAAGGCAGTAAAAGACAGATGAATGTTGCTACTTCGTGTACTAATTTTTTTTTCACCATCTGCAGCTATGAACTTCCAGATAACCACCCTCTTCTTGAAAAGGTTCGTGTTTGGAACATCTAAAGAAGAAGAAATTTACTTACTTTATGGGTTTTTTTTTTCTTTTATGAGGAATGTCAAGCATTATAACTAACAATCGGGTATTTCTCATAATACAGTTGAAAATGGATAAAAGAGAACCAGATGATCCTAGCTCGTACCTTCTGGCTATATGGACACCAGGTAGATCTACCTCCAAAACAATACGAATCTCTTTCTAAGTCATGGACAGAAGACTTAACCAAATGCAACAAATTATGGAGTATTAATTTTAACATGTGTTCACACAGATTCCTTAATACGTTCTATTTTAATGTCACTTAGGTGAAACAGCAAATTCCATCCAACTACCAGAAAATAAGTGTTGTAATCAAGAACACCATCAATTATGTCATGAGGAGGAGTGCTTCTCGTGCAACAGTGTCAGAGAAGCTAGCTCCTTCATGGTTCGAGGAACTATTTTGGTGAGACATGTCTTGTCAAATAAGTGGTTATGCTCATATATACCTAGTATACTAAACCCTAACAAATCCACCCCAAAATAATTACAATAACAGATACCATGTCGAACTGCAATGAGAGGAAGCTTTCCACTAAATGGTACCTATTTTCAAGTCAATGAGGTAAAGTTGAATATGATGTATACCATGTTATCATGTTCTCCTTCAAGGCTTGGTGCCACAACTAACTAAGAATATTTTCTCTGCAGGTATTTGCAGATCACGAGTCAAGCCTCAACCCAATAGAGGTTCATAGGGATTGGATATGGAACCTTCCTAGGCGTACCGTGTATTTTGGGACCTCCATACCAACGATATTTAAAGGTTCTTCATAGAACATATACCTCTTTTTTTAAGAATATAACATATACCTCCTATCATGAGATTGCATAAATAATAACAGTTCTTTTCTTCCACCAGGTTTAACTACACAAGGCATCCAACACTGTTTCTGGAGAGGTAACAATTCTTAAATTTACTCCTGCCCTTTCATCTATGCTTGTCACTAAGAAATAGAATATAGTTTGCTATATAATCTATACACATACATAAATGTTTGCAAATGACATATATACCCGTGAACACTTGTAACAGTTACAAAATTTAAGGATTTATTGATCCTACGTTTACATCAACTGATGACTTGGAGTAGAGATTAAAAAGTTTTCATAAATCTCGCAACCTTATCGTTCTTTTATTTTTTAGCCCAAATGGGGTATATAGAAATTTTCAATTTGAGCTCTGGTGTCTAGCCTATTTAAATATGAAACCGAAAAGATTCTTTTATTCTTTAGCTCAAATGGGGCATGCAGAAATTTTCAACTTGAGCTCTAGTGCCTAGCCTATCTAAATATGCAGCTGAAAAGATAGATTTTCGAGACTTCACTCAAATGTGATCAATATAATTTGCAGGATTTGTCTGTGTAAGAGGTTTTGATCAAAAGTCAAGGGCACCCCGACCTTTGATGGCCAGGCTTCATTTTCCAGCCAGCAAATTGAACAGGGGAAAAGATAGGACAGAGGATCAATAAGAGAAGGAGATGAAACATAGACCATAACAGCGCGAACCACAAGGAAGTAAGAAAAGTACAACATTTAGTGACAGCACAAATATGTTAGTATCCATTTGTAAATTCCTATCTGACATGTGATTAACAAGATTAGAATAATCATTTCAAGTTTAAGTCCGAACCATTCATATAAACTAGCGACCAACCCTAGCCACGAGTTATTTAATAATTTCGCTACTAAAGATGTACGGTACAAGGTTAAATGGATATTGGTAGTAATCCATAATGCAAAAAAATATGGAAAGAAACATCTACGCCTAGGTTTATAATTGAAGCTTGCACTTTAATTTCTAATGTTGGTACAAAATTGGTGCGTCATAAATTTAGCTGAATATTGGGAAAAAAAAAGTTTTTTTTTATCCAAACAGATGATTGCTTGGAGATAAATATCAGCATAGAGATTCAAAAAACAATTGTGTAGTCATATTGACAAATGACAAACCCAGGCTCATAAAATTTCTCCATTTCTACATTGTTATATCATTGGAATAGTTTCCTGTAATTTTTTATGGTTTATCCTTTTGTAACTTTTCACTCTGACTCTATCAATGAAAGTTTTCCATTTCCTATAAAAAAAAATGACAAACTTGTTCAAAGATTATATCTCACGGATGTAAAGTGCAAGGAAATAGATTTAAGCACACGCAATCATCGACCAAGAAACAAATGTAGTAAATTACATAGAAATGAACAAGCCCTGCACAACTTCCTCGATAACCATATATTCAAGCTTTGTTCGAGTAAGTTTGTTTCAATGGCACATGCATCTAATTTTTTAGCATGATACGATTATCGGATAAATTGATCTCCAAACAATTTCAACTAGAACTTAAAACATAGTTAGAAGACCACACTATATTGGATGAAGAAGCGTACCTTATTCCATTAGAACGATCCGAGTGAAAACAGAGAAGGAAAACGAAGCACAGATGGAGATCGAACTGAAGAGATGGCAGATTGAAATAGTATGGTTACTGTTCATAACTGTGTAACAAAATAAAAAAAACAATTCAGAGTTATATAGTAATTAACTACTCCACGACTATGTAAACAACCATAAATTCTAAAATTTTAAGCTGTGAAGCCTTATTAAACTTATTTTAATAGCACAAACATCAAATTTCCGACCAATTCCAACTAGAACAAGAAACATCACAATAAAACAACAATTTCAAATGGAGAAGCATGCCTTAACTCATAATGTATGCTGCAAGAAAAATCGCATATGGAAACCGAACCACAGAGGAATGTGGATCTGAAGAACAAGCGGATTGTGCTCAAACGATTACCAATCATCGACCAATAATCAAAATAAAACTACTCGAGATACATAGTAATGAGAAAATCTTGCACAACTTCCTAAACAACTATTGATTCTAAAATCTTAAGCTGTTAAACTGAAGGAAGTCATTTTAAAAGAACTGATATCAAATCTGTAGCAGAAGTACAAATAATGTGAGAAACTAAACTGGATTATTAGAAGATGGATGCGATTATGAGATAAACTGATATTTGACCAAATCCAACTAGCGCTAGAAACATCGTTTAGAAAATCGTTAATTCAGATGAAGAAGCTTACCGATTTCGAATGTATGGTGCGAGTGAAGGCGTAGAGAGAGATCGAATCGCTGATGAAGATCGGAGAAAGCAGTGATTAGCGAAAGATGTGAGAATGGGGAAAGGAAGACGATGAAAGAGTTATAAATTTGTTGCTCTTGCCGCCATTTTTTTTATTCTTCCCGCCCACTTTTACTGGGTTTTTTTTTCTCTCTTTCTGTATTTTTTCTTAATTAAATAAACTCGGGGGAGTTCAACTATTTAAGCGTGTACTCGTATTAGGCGTGTTTAGAATAACCGGAATCAGCACAATCAAATTTGACGGGCTAAATTGGGTTGAAAACTTTTTTTTTTGTTGGGTTGGTTCACATTAATGACATTTTCATAGATTAGGTTGAGTCATGTGTTGACCTAAACTAAGACTAATTCGAATTGATTATTAAATTTAAAAAATATTATTTTTAATCTAAAACATAATCATATATTTTATTTAATTATTAATTTTATACTTTTTATTTTTCAATATTTTTTCAAGTATTTTGAAGTATTTAGAATGTTTATATCATGATAAAAATATAGTCAAATTATGTCATATATTTTTATTGGTTTTACTCATCTATTTATTTTATGAAAGTCAAATGTGTTAGTTTTTATGTTTTATAGTTGAGATTTTCTTTGTGAACCATGAATGTAGGACTAATGGTGATAGTGAGTGACTTTTGTATTGGATATTTTGCATATTTAATATTTATATTCATTTTGTTACATTGATATGATAATGGTTGAAGGTTGTGTTTTGTTTATGTATATTGTATGACTATTTTATGAAATATATTTATATTTGCAATATATTGAATGAACCCGATGACTCAACTCAACCCGAAAGTATATGGATTGGTTTGTCTTTTTAATTAGGTTGAAAAATTGATAAATCAAACTTTGTTTTGGTTGCTCCGTAAGTTTTCATTAACTCAACACAACACATGTAGACCTCTAACTCGTATAAGTTAATTTAGTTACAAATAACATAGGAAGTTAGTAGATAAACAAATGTCCTACAAAAAGTAAATAAATAAATTATAGGAGATTTTACATGTATAATAAAAAAAAACACAAAAAAATATGTGAAGATCAATTTTTAAGAATAAATTAGTAAAAATACAAAGAACAAAAAAAATTCATGCCTTTTATATCTTCAATAAATGCATTTATAACCAATGCTACAAACAGTTTCTAATATGTCACATATAATTTTCAATTAGTGCAATAGATAGTTTTCGGTGAACATATTGTGAATGACAATGGAATATACAAAAAATGCTAAAAAAATATGCAATAAATAAATATATATATATATTAATGTTATAATTAAAATACACGAAAAAAAAGTAATCACCCATAGCCAACTCTTTTAATAATATGGAGAGTTCATTAAAAAAAACAAACAAACAAAAATATATATAAATAGCAGCTTTTTTGAATAAATTTGTGCATAACATCCAATTTTGGTTGACATAGTAGAGGGATGAAAAAAGAAAACTCACGCTTGATCACTTCAATTTGTCTAATAGATAGTTTTCAATTGGTGCAAACATAGTCTCCAATCATTACCACAAATAATCTTCAACTAGTAAGTATCACGTATATTTTTAAATCAAAAGATGGCGAATGTCAAAATTGGAATATGCAAAAGTGCCCACAACTATGTTATGGATGGAATGTTTTTTAAAAAAAATTATAATTAAAATAGACAATCGAAAAGTTGCCACCTATAGCAAATTTTACTATTTTTTAAATTTTATCAGATCATAACGGCTAAATTCTAATTTTCAAAAGTATCAAATTAAATTACCAGTTGCTTCAAAATATATGAACTAAATTATAAATTTGAAAATCGCATGGATTTAAAATTCAACCTTTTAATTCATGTGGACTATTTTCAAACGTTGTTCTTTCTTTCTCTATTCTATAGTGAGATAAGCATTCTCTTTGAACTATGAAATAACCTTTACAAGAGTTCACTTGGTGATTATTTGGAGGCACCACGACACGCGTTACATGACTTTGGCGTGCTTATTGGGGAGGTTCATTCGTGGGCGGTTTTAATGATTCGATAGGAGTGATGGAAATGGAGATAGGGTTGAGTTGATATGGAACAATTGAGGGCTCGTTGGGAGGTGTATTGAAAATGGTTGATAGTTGAAAGTGATGGGATGAAGAAATAGTTGTTGGGAAAAACCTACCCTAATTACCGCAGGAATAAGCAGAAAGTAACTGAGAAATTAAAGGAAACAACAAAAGAACAACACAAGAATTTACGTGGAAAAAACTCCAAAACCAAAGAAAAAAACCACATGAAGAAATAAATTCTACTATGTGAAAAATTGTTACAATCACAAAGAATTCTCTTCCCGACCCCAATTACAAATACCACTATTCAAAGCTTATACTAATCACAACTTTTGCTCAACTTTCGTATACAAAAGAGTTAGTACACTTGCTTAAAGTGATTCTAATTGGGATGCCTTGAATCCAAGCCCATTTGCTCCTTTTATAGTGAGTGGAGCACACCAATTTCTTCATATTTCCAATATAGGACAACTTTCCCAATATTTTGCCAAAACTTTCCATGTGGGACAAACTTTGTTAATATTTTGCCAAATTCTCAACAAATTCCACCTTGGCAAGATATGTAAAAATAAAACCACATATTCTGCGACAACATTGTCTTCTCTGACAATCATAATTCTCGTACTCCGAGAATTATAACATACTCCATCATAAAAAGTATAACACTTGAAACCTCACATTCCAAGATTTTTTTTCGTCACATGTCGATACACCTTGCTGAAATTTATGATGCAACTTTCACCTACATAGCTTACCTGAAAGTTCTTCAGCCATCGACATAACTTCCACCACACACCTTGCATAACTGGCAAGTCAATGCCTGTGTGCAAACTTGTGGAACCGCTGACATCACATCATTTACCATGGCAAAGCGGACATACCATAAGGATGATTTCTTTATTTTTTCAGAGAGAATCAACATCTCCTATAGCAAGAGAGACCATGTCAGCATCCGAACCCGAGCCCTTTGACATACTTGATCTATTAGGATAACTTTCTTTCATGTGACCAGCCTGTCGACAATCCCTGCAACTTATCTTCTTAGAACTTCTACTGGAACCATCGGCGAACTCTATTGGATCATCATCACCGCTTGATCTTTTTATTTTAGAAGCACCACATCTTGGTCTTCTCTTCAAATTCTCGTGTACTCCAGATTGTATCAACACATCTTTGACTTGCACTTGCCACAAGCCAACGATCATCCTTTCATCAAATTTCTCCACGTCAATCTTCACCGCACTTGCAAAGGTTGACATCTCTGCTTCGCTCTTAACAAATCAGCAAATAGTGAACAACACTATTCACACATCCAGCTCTAACTTGTTTTAAGAATTATTTTCTGATGTGGAAGCTCAGACAAAGTTGCAATCACAGAGCATACTCATAAATTAAAAAAAACTACAAATTTAAAGTTTTGATACCACTTGTTGGGAAAAAGCTTCCATAATTACTGCATGAATAAGCAGAAAGTAACTGAGAAATTAAAGGAAACAACAAAAGAACAACACAAGAATTTACGTGGAAAAAATTCCAAAACCGGAGAAAAAAACCACAGAAAGAAAGAAATTCTACTATGTGAAAAATTGTTACAATCACAAAAAAATCTCTTTGCAACCCCAATTACAAATACCACTCTTCAAAGCTTATACTAATCACAACTTTTGCTCAACTTTCGTATACAAAAAAGTTAGTACACTTGCTTAAAGTGATTCTAATTGGGATGCCTTGAATCCAAGCCCATTTGCTCATTTTATAGTGAGTGGAGCACACTACTTTCTTCATCTTTCCAATGTGGGACAACTTTCCTAATATTTTGCCAAAACTTTCCATGTGGGACAAACCTTGTTAATATTTTGCCAAATTATCAACAATAGCAAGGAAGGGTTGGTCAGATTTAAACTAACATGCAAAAAAAAATTCGGTGGGAAATGTTACGAGGGAAAGAATGCTCAAGAAGAAATAGGTGAAGAAACATAAGGATACTAAAGGAATCGGGCGAGTTAGAACATCGTTTTACCGCATAAAAACCACTTCCTACAAAGAGCTGAGGGAGAAAACAAAAAAAGTTATACAAAAGATGAAAATAAAGAGTCAAAGTCAGGTCACGTTCCTATATCGTTTTTCGAGCTTCTACCATTAATTGTGGCATTTATGCAACTCGCCAAAGTTGTGTGGGGAAATACGAGATACGACAACGACGTCGTGAGATTCAAGATAATGGGTCTTCTATCGTATAATTTGGGACTTCCATGTCGAGACATCTTGAACACGTGCAATAGTAGACAAAATCGTCAAACTATATATGATGGATACAATTAGTGGACCAGAGCGAAATCGAACCCACTACTTACCCCACGATATTTTAGTTTTTGGTCGAAACCACCGATTCATTTGAACCAAAAATTGAATGTTTGTTTAAATTGATTATTTATTATGGCTTGGTAGATAAGTTTGTTACAATTCAAATATATATTTGTTCGATATTTCAGTTGCATTTAATTTTTCGTATGCATTCGATTTTATAGTTTGTCGTAACTTGTTTTGGTTGGTGTATGTTATTGTGCTTATCATGTGAATTGGTTGATAAAGACTTGCTTGATATTAGGGAATAGTCTCTTTTGAGGAAGGGGAAAGGTACCCCCTTTTATGGGTTATCCATTTACCTATAATTTTGATGAGATCACATGTTTATTTCATTATGATAGAAGCGAGATTACTCCTACAGTCTAACAAAAAAACTGCGTCAAAGATTATGATAGTTTGTACATTTTTTATAGGTGGAGCCTCAATGCTTCGTAGAGGTTAAGACGATTGTTCGTAAGGATTAGTTTTTAGGGAAGCTTGGCTTTGTTACCTATTTTATATTCAAGTGTGATCACAATCTGACTTTCAGGTTTTTGTAGGTTAATGTCAACGACTTGATTAAAAAAGAAAGTTAGTAAATAGATGAATAATATAAAATACAATCGAATCATAAATGCTTAATTATAATTTTTAAAAGTATAATATTTAATTTTAACATTTTATTTTTGACGACGTAATTTATCCTTTTTATAGTATTTATATTTTATGTCAAATAATATGATAGTTAAATACTGAAATCAAATATAAAATTCGTGATATGAATTGAATTACAACTAATAAATTAAAGGGAAAATTGCACAAACCACCTCTAAACAATGATGTTTGTAACAATTACACCTTTAAACTTTTAATTTGATCAATTGCATCCCCTCAAGTTTGATAAGTGTTACAATTTGCCCCTAATGTGTAATTTAAGTAAGATATGAAAGGATAAAATTGTCGGTTAGGATAAAGTTTGCCTCCATCTTCCCTATCCTTTGTCTTCTTTCTCCATTTCCAGTTCTTAAGCTCACCCTCCAAAATTAAATTTGATAATGTTACTCCAATTACAAACGTGAGATAGAATCTTGAAATTTAAATTACGAGCTCGAATTCTTCTTCAAAACCCTAAACCCAAGTGAAATTGGAACGTGAAATGCTGAACAATGACGAATTCTTCAGAGAAGAATGAATGTAAGATTCACGTTTGTAATTGGAGTAACATTTATCTAATTAATTTTGGAGGGTGAGCTTAACGAATGGAAATGGAGAAAGAAGACAAAGGATAGGGAAGGTGGAGATACAATTTTATCCTTTCACATCTTTTAATTTTATCATTTCATATCTTACTTGAATTAGATATAAATGATAAATTACAACACTTATCAAACTTGTGAAAATGTAATTGATCAAAGTAGAAATTTAAGACTATAATTATTACAAACACTATAATTTTGAGGTACTTTGTGCAATTTTTCTTAAATTAAACCGATGAGTATTTATTTTTTAAGTTAGAATCGCACACGTGTAAAAGCAAGTGCGACTGAGGTCTCGTAAAGAATTTGAGACGCGTGGACTGGAAATGTTACCACTGGGGGTTAATTGTATGCAGGGGTCTTTTTTTTAAACTTTTTGTCAAAATGGGTCTCTTTGTAAACCAATCCTTAAAATGGGTTGTTGCGTCCTTACGAAAGACGCTATCCATAAAATTTGGTCAAACTTTTTTGTCTTATTAGCCACGTAGACATAATCTTAACAAATTGGCTTCTTTTGATAAATTGTGCAGATCTGTTACTTTGCTTCCATTACATTTTTTTAAATACCAAATTAAATCAATAGTTTTCTAAATATTAAACACCAAATCAATTCAAA
>JBBMKA010000018.1:16509064-16526006 GCA_037833695.1 Sechiopsis laciniata | reverse complement strand
TATATATATATAAAAGCTCTTTTTTAAAGATGTAAATAAAGTTAGTTTTTTTTTTTTTTTTTTTTTTTTGAGAAATATAAATAAAGTTAGTTGAATGACTTTATTTGATTTTTTTGTAAATTTGGTTTTGATCAAATTTAAGGGATTTTTTTTATGAGAAACAGAAAAAGAAATTTATGGATAACAAAATTCTAGAAAAAAAATAATAAATCTAGCAAAATTGATTTAATTAAGTTAAAAGTCACAAATACTAATAGTTAAGTGAAATTAATGGCCTTCAATTAAGTGAATTTGATCATTTCAATCAAGTAATATTGATTGAAGACAATGTAACTAGAAATATTTTGTTAAGTCTGAAATATTTATAAGAAATTGTTATAGTTAAAATATGGATGTTAGAATTTGATATTTACGACAAATTTCCTAAAATTTAAGTATCAATTTTTTTAGAATGGTATTATAAGGTGAGAATGAAGATTTTAAAGTTTTTTTATAAACTTTTTTGAAAAAATAACATATGCTTATACTTTTATTAATGCATAGCAAAAATACATAAATGCAAGCATGTTTGGATAGTTATATGAAAATAGATTTGAAGTAAACCAATGATAAGAATAGAGAGAGTAATGCACATGTATGGTGTCTGAGGACAAATATGGAAAATAGTGTAATTGTGCTGGCAAATATGAAAAAAGTATAATTGTTGTATATGTGCATCCCCCACCTATAAATTGGATAAAATGATAGACTAAAATCATGATATGTATTTTTTTAAAAAAATTAGTAAAGTATAATCTAAATTGATGACCAATGAAATTTATATATTTTCATATTTACACTTAAAAAAACACAATAAAGTCATACTTTTTAAATTTAATTAGTTAGGATAAGAAATAAGTTTAAGGGAGATTTGAATTAAAGGGATTTGGAATCCTTACATGTCCATCCACACGTAGGAATGTGCGATTGACTCAAATCAATTTAAGTTTTGTTTGATAATCATTTTATTTTTTATTTTTAAAATTTAAATATATAATAACTATTTTATTGTATTTTTTTAATTTAAATATCTACCTCTTACTTATGTTCTAAAAAATCAAACAAAAAATTTAGAAACAAAAAATGTAACTTGTCAAAACTTCTTATAGTTTTTTAAATTGGGTTAGCATTTGCATAATTTTCTAAGAAAGTTAAAATACATGATAAGAAATTTAGGAAAAATTGTAAAATTAGTCAAATCTAAAAAATAATTATAGATATCGTCACTTTTAAAAAAAGAGCAAATATAATCAATGAAATTGATAAATATTCATACATAATACTTGTATTTATAACACATAATTAAAATTTATTATTAATTATGAAATATTTTAAAATTTGCATGTATTTATAATTATTTTGTGAAAATTACCTATCAAATAAAATTTATCTCATTTTTAATGTTTTTTTTTTTTTAATTTACTTTCATTAATTAGGATACATTTTGGTGGGAAATATGCAAAAAGTCATTCGTGGGGAAGTTGGTAAATGATTATCAACAAGAAGTGAAGAGATTTTAACCTTTTAAAAATTTATTGGGCACAAAATATTACGAAAACGCCACTAGGCATAAAAAGAAGTTTCTGTGTGATTCTCAGCTTCTCTCCGACAATCGAATTCCAGAAAAAGACATTCCCAAAAGGTGAACAATCGAAGGCGAGGTGAATTCTTCATCAATTTCGATGGTGGATTTTGGAGTCCGAACGGATTCCCGGTGATCGGAATTCCCAGAATCCCCATGGAAATGCCCGGCAGGAGGTTGAACTACACGCTTCTCAGTCAAATTCCAGACGACCAATACAGCGGCGGCGGCGGCGTTTCCGGAGCTTCGTCATCGGGAGAGGGGAAGATCGACAAGAGGAAGCTGGATTGGGAATCTGGTGTTGATAATCACAGGGCGGGCCAGCAACAGCAGCAGGTTAATTGGATCGGAAATATGTACTCGGCGTTTGGTTTGCAGAGGCAGTCCAGCGGCAGCAGCTTTGGAGAGAGCTCGATCTCTGGGGATTATTATGTGCCATCGCCATCGAATACGGTGGCGAATGAGGCGGATGATGTGCTTAGGATTGGAGGCAATTCCAGAGCACTGGGGGCTGAGTTGGCGGCGGGGACTGGTGGATCTTCGTATAAGAGCTGGGCGCAACAGACGGAGGAGAGTTATCAACTGCAGTTGGCATTGGCGCTTCGGCTTTCATCGGTGGCGACTTGTGCTGATGATCCTAATTTTTTGAATCCGTTTCAGGATGATCCAGCTTTAAGGAGGTCCATTAGCTCTGCTGAGGCTGTGTCTCATCGATTTTGGGTAGAATTCGTTCCCATCTAACAAATGTTCTAATTCGTGCTTTTGATTTTTTTCTTTTTTACTTTTGCTTTGTTGCGTTGACTTTAGTGATACTGCTAATTCACGTTCGGTTTTGTTCTTGCATTGATAGTCTAGATAGCAACCAGATTATTAACTATCAAATCCTGATTACCTGATAACGAATTGACATAACATCTATTTCCTTTGAAAAATTGGTAATGATGAATTATTGGGCTTAATGTAGATCTCTGGTGATAAACTGATAGTTCCAGTTTGAGTTTATGTCTATATTTATGAAGTGTGATAGACGTCTGCTGTAGATGTTACTGAAGTGGCTTTAACATTTGGTTGCTTCCTAGGAGAAGACTTTTGGCTGATGAAGACCAGACAGAGGATTATTGATCTGGGTTGTGGTAACAGATGAAAAAAACTCGAGTTTAGTTTCTTATTTTAACGTCAAATTTATATTGGGTCTTTGGCATTCACGTCAAGGACGTTTTCCGCAGGGAAACAGTGTTGTCTAACTCTAAGCTAAAGTGCTATTGTCTAAGTGTTTATATAAGTTAAGAAAACTGATAAGAGTTTAAGGTCCATATTTCGTTTATCTTCTTTCCAATTTTTGTGGTTAGTCTTTGATGGTAAATGGGCTAAATGGATAGCTCTAGCCATCTGAGTTTTGTTATGTCAATATTTATTTGAGAATGAAAGTTAGCTATGGGCTATATTCATTGTATCTCTTAATTGTTTAGTTTACCTTCTTTCCAATTAAGAACTAATCAGTAATCAACCTATTGACAAACCATTAAAAAAATGATAGAAATTAGGCTAGGCTGTGAAATCTGACATTTGAATCAATGCCGCTTCAATATGCAAATGTAACTATTGGTAGATTTACATGTGTGGCTATTATTAAAGGTTTGGCCTTTTTATTTGATTTATTGTAATAACATTGAGAATGTTGTAGAGGAGCATATTTGTAGGTCTAGGAAAACTGAGTTCGATTATTTTAAAATAATTTTCTGTCTGGTTATTATGTGTATCAGGTGAATGGCTGTCTATCATACTTTGACAATGTTCCTGATGGGTTTTATCTAATCCGTGGAATGGATCCGTATGTATGGACTGTGTGCACCAGCCTGCCTGATAGTGATCGCATGCCATCAATTGACTCTCTAAAGTCTGTTGATCCTAGCACAGATTCTTCAATTGAAGTTGTTTTGATTGATCAGCACACTGATCCAAACTTAAAGGACCTCCAAAATTGGGTCCAAAGCATTTCTTGCAGCTCTATAACCACAAAAGAGGTTGTAGATCAGCTTGCAAAACTTGTCTGTAGGAGTTTGGGGTGAGACATCCACACTTTCCATTTGAAACTTTGTCTATTTCATTCAACATCAATAACTTTCTAGTTTCTTTCTATTGGTATCAATAGTGGCTCAGTTTCTGGAGAAGATATGTTGATGTCCATCTGGAAGGAGTGTAGTGATAACTTGAAGGAGACCTTAGGCTCAGTGGTTGTTCCTCTTGGGGCACTCTCTGTAGGACTATGCCGGCATCGTGCTCTTCTTTTCAAAGTGAGATCCCTGTTTTGAAGCACAACCATTGAATGTTTATATAGCCATCCTTTTGTCTAGGCTTTGTTGTTCCTGCCGTCTGTTTATAGTAGTTAATGTCACATTATTTTCTGCTTGTTTACTGCATCTGGCTTCTGGTCAACATGTAATCTTGATTATTATATTTTCAATATGCATACTACTTGATATCAATTACCTTTCGGTTTATCAAGTGAATTGCAATTGTTATAGTTCAAGGTTCACTTATACAAGAGTATGGTACTTGCAGGTGCTAGCGGATGCAATTGATTTACCTTGTCGGGTAGCCAAGGGTTGTAAATATTGCTCAGACCACGATTCTTCTTCTTGTCTTGTGCAATTTGGACTTGACAAGTATGCTCTCTTTGCAATACTTCTTGATTCAAAAGAGTTCTCTAATGTTCACAGTTGCATTTATAGAATATGCCGCTCAAACAACATATTTAAATTAAGCTGGCGTGTGCCATTAATTGACATATAACCATGCAATTGGACACTATTTTTAATCTTCATCGCCATTTGAGAAAGTAATTGCTTTAGAGTAGGCTCAAACTAACATCTCTCTCTAAAAAGCTTCCACTAAAACAAACCCTAATACCCACCCATCGCCAAATTTCCTCCTCTCCTGAGTGCGGCCTCTCTAACTCCGAGGAGGAGAAGAGTTTTCACCATTAGCGTCGATCTATGGGCATCGTGCCCCACCAGCCTTTTCTCCAAGCTCTCGCGACACCTTCTGTGACCAACGACATTGGTATCTCTCCCTACAAGATGTGGGTGTCTCTCTGATGAAGCACCGATGCAACTCTTAGTAGATCCATCTGTCGGCCTGATGCGTCTCGAGCGTGACACCAAAGAGTAAATTCCGTCGTGTTCCACCAAGAAGCCATCATTCTTTTCTCCATTTCACCATCCACCCAACCTGTCGTTCTTGCTACCATCATTTTGCGATTCTAGGCTCTGGCATGGCTTTCCTTTAACCGGCAAGGCTATGGCAAGACAATTCTCTCTCTTTCCTCTGGTGCCCTATCATTTTTGTTGGAAAGCATATTTTCTACACGTGTGTTATCTTCTTCTACACTGGTAACTAAGGATCTACACCGAACAACATCTTGTTGGAGTTCTCCTTATCTGGTCTGGTGTAGTTGAGACCATCTTCCCTAGGATACAAGCAAAGAGACTAAATATCGTTTGCCTTACATCGGTGGGATACATCATCGTCTCTTCTTATCTTTCGTTGCGCCGATCTCTTTTGATCTCCATTGCTTCTTCTTACTCTGGCCATATTCGATGGAATTCGTTCTCGACACACGAGCATCATTTTTTTGGTCTGTAAGCAAAATGAAAAGGCATTTCATGGCTACATCGACAACAACCTCGAGCCCATCCAACACCCCCACGTTTCTCTGTTTGTCACACTATTAGGCTTGTATTTATTAGATAGTGTGGATATCCATCTCAAAAGTAATTGGTGATGAGTGGAGTAGTCTACCTATCTTATAAATGCTTGGAGGAATCTCCACTTTTTCAATATTGGACAATAGTGGGATCCTAACATGTCCCTTCAAGATGGTGGCTCTTTTGGGTTTCACCAATCTTGAATCAAATCCTAATTTCATTTTATTGGACCGAATACCCGTTTGAGCTTAATGGGCTTTGATACCATATTAGATAGTATGGACATCCATCTCAAAACCTATTGGATGTCCACACTATCTAATAGTACCAATTTACCTTTGTATTTTTCTCATTGATTGGCCATTATCCCTGTTTTGATAGACTTCCATGTAACACTTTCATTTTATCAATAAAAATGTTTCCATTCTATATAAAAAAAAAAGGAACTAAAAGAGAAGAGGGATCCAATTCAGATCAAAATGGATTATAGACACAATCACAATGAAAATTTTCTAAATGGGGTGAAAGTAGAAAACAAAATGACTTGAAGATAATGGTTAATAAGTTTTTTTTATTTGTTTTACTCGTTTGAAATGTTTGTCTCTATGTTGTCACGTATTTTGTTTTCCAAGTCATGCAATTATTGCCAAAGCTCCTCTTTTAATTTTGAATGTGTATATTGCACTTTATAGTGCCAGCCCCTCTCAAACCATTTGAGACTGATTCTTATTTATCCTTGTTAATTTTTTTAAATTCCTTTTGCAATCATTTTTTGCCAACTATTTGGATCTTTTATTGTTATGGACATTGGAAAAATTGGGGAGCTAAATATTGGTCCTAATTCTATTAATACACTAATTATGTGGTGTGGTTAATTTCTTTCTAGGGAATATCTGGTTGACTTAATTGGCAATCCTGGTTGCTTACATGAGCCTGATTCCTTACTCAATGGTCCATCCTCCATTTTGATCTCTTCACCATTGCGATTTCCACGACTAAAGCCAGTAGACCCTGCCGTTGATTTCAGGTCACTGGCTAAACAGTACTTTTCAGATTGTCAGTTGCTTAATGTTGTTTTTGATGAGTGTTCTTCAGGTAATTATTTGGCTCTTCAAACTTTAATCTAGAACTATGGAAATCATATTTTATAGTATCATTTTTCATTTTCCTCTTTTGAAGTTTTTGTCACACTTACAAGTTACAACAAGTTATAACCAGAGATTTTTTCTTATGTTCCTGAAAATTACATTGGATGGTCATACTCATTACACGTTGGATGCTTAGGATTATCAATGGATAATATTACAGAAGGACATTACTATGGCTGTTTTCAACATTTGTAGTTGTAGCTGTAGGAGCATTTGTGGGTGAAAACGTTTCAAATCTGTTTCTGGTATTAGTAAACCTCAAATCTATGTTGTTGCTTCCAAAAACTGATTAGATACCTAAGGGAAAAGGCTGGTGCAACCTGACAAAGCTATATACATTTCTAACCGTCTTATCAAACTACAGTTCTATAGTCCAGACAAAGCCCATATTTGTAACTTCTACTCAAAATACAGTTTCCAGTTATTTTGTGTCCCATGCTATAAATTCTTGGTAATTAGGGATTGTTTTAGCAAGAAGAATGTCCTGAGCTGAGTGGAGGATAGATGTAAGACTAATCATGATTGTTTCTTGGGCATTACTGATTGCGACACAACTCTCCGCCCCCCTATAGACCAGGTTTCTTAATATTGTGTGTCGAATAACATGGAGATTGACAAGCAATAGTCTTGTGTGTGGTAAGAAAAGCTATAGTAAGGTGGAGGTAGTGGGCAAATTTGCCTTGTTATGATATAGTAGATTTTGTGGCTAAAGATAGTATTTACAAAGGGCACATTCAGTTTGCAATATCACCCAACTTTATAATTCTTGTTCGGGCTTGCACTTACCTTTGTAAAAACTAGTCACGTTTAATCTTGCCAGCCTTCCCTGCATATTATTTGTTTTTGTTGACAAGTTATTATAAAATACAATCACAGAAATGACTGTGGATGGAGAAGATGGCGCACTCCCCTCGTATCTAAAGCAGTTTGATAGGAAATTCACAAACAGAAGCAACCAAATGCTTGTCACTGGTGATCATGATGAAAAATCCATCTTACAGCATGCAAAAAATTTACAGCCTAACTCCCAAGACAGAGATTTCCAACTATTTAAACCGCCACAACCAAATGTCCTGGTTGAGGATCCAATCCAACTGAAGTACAGCCGTAGAAGTGCGCAGTCACTTTTTGGTATGCCCCAGCTGAGGATGGATTCTTCTATGGACCTAAGGATTGGACAGGGAGGTCAGCAAATACCAAGCACTAAGAGTAAAACACTTCCCATTGATGCAGAGGATTTGGACATTCCATGGGATGATCTTGTTTTAAAAGAAAGAATTGGAGCAGGTATATATCCTCCACATTTGTGAAGTTCTGGATTTTTTAATATGATAATTGGCTTATCTAGCCATAGAATTTATTGCAATTATCCATTAAGCTCATTGAAGTGTATAATTGGTGTAATTTCAGGTTCCTTTGGAACTGTACATCGTGCTGATTGGCATGGATCGGTGAGTCATGCAAGAAATGGCTGATGGTTATTAACCGAAATTAGTCTTCTTGTTTCAATTTTCTTTTACCAAAATTAGTCTACCATGCAAAGCTTGTGGTTTAACTTTCTACTAAATTTCGAGTTGAATGTTTGTTCTGATGCATAAGTCATAACACAATCTCAGACATATAACCACCACATATTCTTATATTTTATTTGATACATGAACATCTGCCGTATAAATCCATATAAATTCTTATCTTACAGTGTGATTTCTAATATGATCCAGGATCTAGAATATATAAAAAGGTAAAAGAATATAAGATAAACCAAGATTTGATAGGTCTTGGAACCTCCCTTCTTAAGAGAATCTCTCGAGCCCTACAATAATTCACTCAATAATCAATTCAATATTTGGATGTCTAAACCCTACCCTAACCCTCTCTATTTATAATAAAATACTTTAACTTACTCTCCAAGTAATTGCTAACATACCCTTATATTATTCCTATTTCTACTAAGACCCAACCCTATCAATTTCTTACTCTCCTATCAATACATTTGTCTTTTCTCATTGCACTAGAAGACATTATTATGATGTAATATGATATGAGGCATATATCCATCATTGTGGGAAGCATTTTTGTATGTTGCATCTCCTTTGGATGTTAATAGAAACCTCCTCTTTGTACTTATTATCTAGCATATTTTGCAGTTAATGAGTAATTTAAGATTTTGGCATGAAGCCTCGATTCAAATGGCACCTTTTCATTTATCTTTTAATATCCATATGATGTGTTCACCATTATTTCTAAGATATTATCATGGGCATGTCAGGACGTTGCTGTGAAGATTCTCACAGAACAAGATTTCCATCCTGAACGTGTTAATGAGTTTCTGAGAGAGGTATTTGGTGGTGGAAATCTCATTTATATGCGTACTTGTCCTAGAGGCATAGATTATTTTATGGACTCGGGTTTTTTTTCTCTTCTTATTTTTGCATGATAGGTTGCTATCATGAAATCCTTACGACATCCTAATATCGTACTGTTAATGGGTGCCGTGACCAAGCCACCAAATCTGTCCATTGTCACTGAATATCTATCCAGGTATTCTTTTACCTTTTTCTTTTTCTTAATCAAACTTGAAAAAGTTAGCATCAAAAATATGAATTTTATTCTGTATTTACCATGAAAACGGATTGCAAAGGTTTGGAATTTGAATAATTGGTTTCATTTCCAGAGGTAGCTTGTATAGGCTTTTGCATAAGTCAGGTGTCAAAGACATAGATGAAACACGTCGGATTAATATGGCTTTTGATGTGGTATGTATTATTCTAATGACTCAACAATTGTATTGTTGTTACCCCCTCCCTCGGGTTTTTATCTTGTGCTATATTGTTTACCTTCATTTTCAACATCATCTAACTTTTGGTAAATGGCCCGGTCATTTGTTTTTTTACAGGCAAAGGGAATGAACTATCTCCATAGACGTGACCCTCCAATTGTTCATCGTGATTTAAAATCACCTAATCTTTTAGTCGACAAGAAGTATACAGTAAAGGTAGCTAAATTTCAAACTTTCAGCTTAAAAAGGTTTCTTCAAAGGGACAATATTTTTTCGCATCTTGGCCCTCTATTCCTTGTTAAGTTGATTTTTTGCTGGGATGAGCCCCCGATGTTCTTTTTGGTCCACCAAAGCTGTATGCTCTTCCCTGGTGCATCATCTACTTGTTTTCACTGATGATAAACTTGCAACGTCTAAAGTACATGAGTTGAAATGAAATATTGGAAAGAAAATTGATATGTGTTTGAGTGACAGTTTTTGGAATATACTTAGTTGGAGAACATGGTAATAAATTCTAATGAAGGTTCCACTTCTGTTAGTAAATAATTTTTTTAGCCTCAAAGGATGGAGGTAGGGGGAACATCGATTTACAACATTGTAAAAAAGTAAATGTTTCATGCTATCAAGCTCAGAGTTGGAGTTGAGGGGTAATTATTTGATAGCGTGTTGTTTTATTTTTATTTTATTTTAATATAAAAAACCTGAAAGGATGTATTGTCTGTCATCTTTGTGATTAAAATGTTTCATTTTATCCTTGTTCAGGTTTGTGATTTTGGTCTCTCTCGCTTAAAGGCACGCACATTTCTTTCATCAAAATCCGCAGCTGGAACAGTGAGTTCTTGGTTTTGTAGCAATATCACACTACGCATTCAAGATATCTATGAAAGTTCTAATGTTTAACTATTCAATTTGTTAGCCCGAGTGGATGGCACCAGAAGTACTACGTGATGAACCGTCAAATGAAAAATCAGATGTTTACAGCTTTGGAGTGATTTTGTGGGAGTTGGCAACTTTGCAACAGCCATGGTGTAATCTAAACCCAGCTCAGGTTTTTCTTTTCCCTCATCTGCTTATAGTTATGTTGTCTGATAAGAAGATTGCAGTGATATCAAAAGCAAATGTTCTCATTAACTTTGATCTTTTGTATGTCTTTTCGATTGAGCTTCCTGGTTTAAAATATCAAACGTTCTGTCTCTCTCTCTAGATAAATGGAACTGCATTAATATAATGATTTACCCACAGCTATGTAATTGGTTCTATTATTTACATTGCTATGTTATGGAAATCTATTTTGTAATTGGCTATGTGCCCCCTCTATGTAATTTCATATTATTAATGAAATTGTTTCTTATCCAAAAAAAAGTTCCAACATATTAAGGAAATTATTGAGAAAATATCACCCGGCCAAAAGGAAAAATCATCCAGAATGAAGAAGCAAAGGTGCAGTTGCTAAATAAATGAATAGCTATTTCATCACTGTAACCTCCCCATTTTTACAGTGAACTTCTCATAGATTGATTTCTAGTAGGTTTGTGATTAAACAACCCAATATCACAACAAAAACAGTAGAGAAGGGTTTTGGTGGAGTATAGTTTCTAAATGCTACCAAGGACTTCTTTACCAAGAAGCACAGACACAGTGACACTATTTTTTTTTTTTTTTTTAAATGTAGGACATGAATAGGTTGGGGACACATTTTTTTAAATATTATTTATTATATAATATTAAAAAAGCAAACCTAAAATATTTTAGTTTTTTTATTAACTGTGAAAAATAATTAAAATAAATAAATGAAAATTCGAGTCTGTTTAAATCTAAACGAAACTTCACTATCCTTTAACTCTCTACCAAAAGTTCACGAAACAAAATTTATTAGAAAGCATAATATTGAACAATATCAAAATATTTTAGTTTTCCCCTCTCCATTCTATTTTTTCTCATTTTTGCCAAAACATTGCCTCATTGTCGTGTCATCAACCACTTGAAAGGTATATATGTTTTAAATGGTGTATCCATGACCTTTTCAAAATAAAAAAAAAAATAGTAAATAAAAAGTGGACACAGAATTTTGCACACGTGTCCGGAGAGTGTCCGTAAGAATCCGTGTACCATAGAATTCATCCAAAACTGGGATGATATATAGTTCTTTTCATTTTTTCTTTTCTGCACTGTTAGCCTATGTGGTGAGGGATTTTGATGTTTATGATTTACATTGATACTTGGGTTTAAATATACTTCAATTTGTATAACCTCTCTGGTAACTTTCGGCTGACTATTTAGTAGCTAGATATGTAACATTTTCTTGTTGCATAGGTTGTTGCAGCTGTTGGATTTAAGCGCAAAAGGCTTGAAATCCCACGTGATGTAAATCCCAAGTTGGCTTGCTTAATAGTGGCTTGCTGGGCCGAGTGAGTTACTCTACTTGAGTTCTAATCTTAGGCTCTTCTGCATTTTTTGTTTTTCAAATCAATATTACTAACTGATAAAATTGCAGCGAGCCCTGGAAACGTCCATCTTTTTCGAGCATAATGGAAACCTTGAAGCCAATGACTAAACAAGCGCCACCGCAGCAAGGTCGTGCATAGTGCCTCTTGGTTATGTGACGATATGAAATACATGAATGCCTGACGTTTTAGCGTGCTAGATACGGTATCCTTCGAGAGCTGTCGGGTTTTTGTCATTACTAGTAGTTCCCTTCTCTTCGCTCGGGTTTTTGTGAAAGGATGGAGAAGTGCGGGAAAATTCGACTGCGTCATAACCCGGACAAGCTTATTCAGTTCAGAATCATCAAAATGTAGAGAGATTACTAGAAATATGGATCACTTCATTGTCCATATTGAAGGAAAGCTTCAACCTTTTTGCTATGGTGATAAGAAAACTTGTACCCCATCACCATGTCAGCCTATTGCAGGCCACACCCTTATTTGTTTGTATCTATTGGCTTATTTTCAGGACGGGAACGGGACCGGGACTGGAATCGAGAACTAATTTTGTACATACTAGTGATTAGTTGTGGCTGGATATGATCATATATTCAGTCAAACTTCTTGCTTGGCCTGTTTGCTAGGATAATATCATAACTGTTACTTTACAGGAAGTTAAAACATTCAATCAATACTCTCATGAGTCTAATATTTCAGGTCCTGAAAATGGGAAGTGAAGAAGGTCCCAAAATGGGATGGGTTCATTTTTTTACCTATTTAGAGGGAGTCTAGTGTACATTACATAGTGTTGATTTTTTTTTTTAATAAAATAGGTTAAAATACTAATTTAGTTTCTTAAACTTTCAAATGTTGAATTTAAGTTTGTATTTTTAATTAAGTTCAATTTAGTTTATGCCGTTACATTTTGCCATACATGTTACTTTTTTTTTTCTCTCCTCAAGCTTTCTTTTCCTCCTTTATTCTTTTGACTTCTTTTTCTTCTGTCATTCACTCTCTCTTCAACTCACCTTCTCATCTTCTTCGTGTATATTTTTTAGTCTCAGTGCACTGATGAAAAAAGAGAGAGAGAGAGAGAGAGAGAGAGAAATTCTGGAGAAGTCGAAAATGGAGATGAAATTACACATACAAGAAAACCCACTCCCAAAAAAACGAAATTAAAAATTAAAAAAAAAAAAGAGAGAGAGAGAGAAAAATAAATTCTAACATTCAAAGCAATCTATATCTCAATTTTTTTTTTTTTTTTTTTTTTTTATTAAAGTTATACACAATATTGATTGAAATTTAATGAGAATAAGATTAGAATTAATTGGTTTGACAAGTGAGATGAGATAAGATGAGAGGAAAGGAGAAATGAGATGCTCACAATAAAAAAAAAAATTGTTTGAAGTAGAGAGAGATGAGATAAAATGACAAGAAAACTTTGTTTGAAATGTAGAGAGATGAGATGAGATGATAAAAAAACTTTATTTGGAGTGCAAGGAAATGAGATGAGATGGCAGAAAAATTTTGTTTGAAGTGCAGGGAGAGGAGGTGAGATGTTAGAGTCTCTAATACAATTTTTACTAATTAGTCTTATGTTTTCTTTTTGTTGAATAATAAAATTATTCTCAAATCTTTAACTATTAACATAACTATAAAACTATAACCATTGTCATAAAAAAAATTGTCAATAATATAAAATCAATATCATACCATCCTTAATAATATTAATGTTTATATTCAAAATAAATGTACTTTTATTAATATCATGTACGACCTAATAATCATGAAGTCAAAATTTCGAATCTCCTACACCTAAATATTATTAAATTAAAAAAATAATGACAAAAACGCCACACAACAAAAATGAAGTTCGACTAATCTAAAATATTTGTAGGTCATACTAATTTTTATTATTTTTTCAAGATATGTTAGACTTAAGTAATAAAAACTAATTTAAAAAATACCAAGATTTTATTTCAAATGAATTAAAATATTAAAAAAATCATTTGGTTTAAATTAGTTATTATAGTTAAATCTCGATAGTAATCTTTTATTTTTATTTTACTAAAAAATAAACTATTTTTTAAAACATTTTACACATTTACATTCATATTTATTAAAAGTCAAATAATTGTCGATACTAATTAATATGTAACATTAAATCAAATATTATAAGTATTCATTTTATTAGTCATAGATATTCATAGGAAACCATAAATATCCTTATTTTTGTAATTTTTTTTTTATCTTGTATTGGTAAAAGTGAACTTATTCATATTTGTATACTATTTATTACACGGAAGTAAGATTATGCCTCCACAAAATTTAGAATTTATTGCTATTGTTATTTATTTATTATTATTCTTTTAATATAAAATAGATCTCAATTCATATGTTGACTCATACAAATATTAAAACATTTTTATAGTTATTTTTTGGTATATACAAGCAAAACTCTCAAAATTATTTAAATTAATTTACCCCTTTGATTAAAAAAAAAAAAGTTCTAGATTTGTTCATACTATTATTTAAAGTATAGCTTTGTGGTGGAAATTATGTTTGTACGAGATTAAAAATTTTGAATATCATTTTTATAATAAACAAAATAAGTTAAATTCATTTAAATTTTACGAATAAAAATTTGATGTTATAATTTTTTTTTAAAAATTTTATAAATTATTTAAATTTAATTTTTATTTCAATAATATTTTGACGTACATATTGTTAATATTAAAAATAAATACATGATTTTATATCAATAATTTAATAATAATAATAATTTTTTAATTAAAAATTTGTAAATACTATTTTTATAATCTATCTCTAAACGATTGAAATTTCATTAAAAAAAAATGTTATTTAAAATTATTAAACAAAGAAATGATAATTATTATTTTTTTTGTAGATAAAAGTAATAAAAATTATTAACATATATCACGAAATAATATATATTTAATTAATTTAATTTAAATTTTTAAATTCAAATTTATCTAAATAAACATTTGATTTAATACTATCATAATTATTATAATTATATACATGTATATTAATATTTTTAAATAATACTATTCTAACCACAAATGTATCAAATACAAGAAAATAAAAATTTTAAAAAAACAAGTAACAAATACAAATAAAAAGAAGGAAAAATATTAACAAAAGAAAAGAAAAAAGAAAAGGGTTTTGGGGTGTATAAGGTGATGAGTTCAATTCATGGTGGTCTACCTAAGAATTAATTTCTTACGAGTTTCCTTGACATCCATATGTTGTAGGGTCAGACGGTATGTCCTGCGACATTATTCGAGGTGCGCGCAAGCTAGCTCAGACAATCACGGATATAAAAAAAAAAAAGATATGAGATGATAACACCTTGGCCAAATACCTCATCACCTCTTAAAACAAACACACTCTATAGATTACCAATGTTATTGGTTAATTTCAATCTTTTTTTTTTTTGAAATGGTTAATTTCAATCGAAGTCAAATGAGTGTTAGAGATGGGGTGGGTTGTCCTCGCCCCGCCACCATATTTGAACTATGTCTCTGCAAAGTTTGTCATTTTTTTTGTGAGAAATGAGTTCTTAAATTTTTTTTTAAATATTTTGATATATATTTGTTGATTGACATAATTAAATTTATTCCAAACTCACAAATTTAAACTTTTTAGTTGATTGATGATTTAACATAATTCAATAATATTATTTTGATCTTTTCTTTTTAAAGCTAAGTTTCACATACAATTATCATACAAAAATAAAATAAATAAATAAAAAAGAATACTAAAACTTAAAATTTCATTCAAACTCTAAATTCCACATAAACATATCTAAACTTTACATTGTCTTATTTCACAAGTATTATAATGTAGTCTTTAACAAAATAAACTTTAACCATTCAAAAAAAACAAAACAAAACAAAATAAACTTTAACAAAATAGTCTTCAATCCAATTTTCAACTCAACTTAATACACACGCTTCCATTGTCAATGTTTGAAACACATAATTGATGGAAAAATAGATTGAAAAGCATTATTGTAAATCAACAATTAAAAATGTTAGCTAGAACACAAATTTATTGAAAATGATTTACCTCATCAACAGTTTCCAACACTTAAAACATTTATTAGAGTAGATTTATCTAAAAAAAAAAACAAGCACAAATAAAATTCTTAATAGTAACAACTTTTTTTTTTATAAATAGTAACGAATTTTTCAATAAAAAACATTATTCATTACTTTGGCACAATAAGCACACATTATTGACGGTAATTAATAGATTTCTATTAGTGATTTTAATTATTGACGGTGAATGAAATCTATAATGTACAAAGTAATGATTGAAGTTTAAATAAAAAGGGATTGATTTATGCTCCTCTCAAGGTCTCCGATTCGAGGCTCGGCTATGACATTACTCCTTCGATGTCTTCGGTGTCTGACCTAGAGACGGATGTGATTACTTTGTTTAAAAAATAAATAAATAAAAAAGGAATTGCTTGAATAAAATCGAGACACAAACTCCATGCTATGTTCATCAACAAAAATTGTTTCGAGTTCTCTCTGCTGGAATACATCGAGTTTTTTATAATATTTGTCAAAAATGAATAAAAACACTAAATGAAACTAATCACAAAACACTAAATGAAATTAATCACAAAACACAAAGCCATCGTTTGATAACTATTTTATTTTTTATTTTTAAAATTTAAACCTACAACAACTATCATAACATATGTAATATCTACATCTTACCTATATTTATAGAATTAAACCAAAATTTGAAGAAAAAAAAAGTAGCTTCCAAAAGTTTATTTTTGTTTGTAAAATTTGGTTAGAATTCACATATTTTTTTAAGAAAAATTAGATATATTGAAGGAAAGATTGAACATATTGTAAAAAATATGAGTAAAAGTAAGCTTGTGTTTCAAAAACAAAAAAACAAAAAACCAAATAACTATTAAATGCACCCTAAATGAAATTGATCACAAAAATATATTTCTAAAAAGCCAGAACAAATTGAGCAATTTTATTTTTATTTTCTGCAAAATTTTATTCATTGAAATTTATATTTATACATATAGAAGTAAGTATTGTTCATGAACTTGAAGTTTTAAATTTGTATCTATTTGAACATTACTTCTTTTTTTTTTTCTTTTTTTTTATAGATATTTGAACATTCACTTGCAAATTTTAACTTTGTGTCCAAGTTCATTAATAAATTCAAATTTTATTTATTAAAAAAAAAAAACCAAAACTTTCAATTTT
>JBBMKA010000018.1:16489387-16508964 GCA_037833695.1 Sechiopsis laciniata | reverse complement strand
TTAGTAAAAGTGTGATTTAAAAAAATAGAAAGTTAATGAATTAACTGTTATTTTTTATTATTATTCTTTTTTATCAACTTTAACTTTGTGTCCAAGTTCATTAATAAATTCAAATTTTATTTATTAAAAAAAAAAAACCAAAACTTTCAATTTTTTAGTAAAAGTGTGATTTAAAAAAATAGAAAGTTAATGAATTAACTGTTATTTTTTATTATTATTCTTTTTTATCAAAATCATTGGGAAATTTTTGTGAAAATCAAACAAAAGTTACAAGTTTGTAAAACTTACTTCAAATTGATGAAAAAAACACAGCAACATAAATTTGATATATCACGCTTACTTAAACGGTTTAAATTGAATTTTCCCAATTAAAATTATACAACTTGCATATGATAAAAAATATAGGATTTAGTCTATATAACTTTTTTTAATAAAATTACAAAAATAATATTTCCTAAAATCACCTAATGGCCCACCAAGAATTTTATTTATAAAAAATAATTAATTAATCAAAATTGGGGATACGATCAAATGATAAAGACCTCCAAAAATCCCATTGGTCAGTGGAGTTAACTTCGTGTTTAAGCAAGACCCGGTCCAAAGCGTCTCTATCAAACCAGAACAACCGGTTCAGAAATAAACCGTACGGACAAAAGATCGAAAATCCCGCGTTGTTGAAGAAACCTCTCCTGTTTCGAAATTCGGCAGCTTCGGCGAAGACGATCCGATCAACGAAGGTCGGTTTATCTTTTTTGCATTTTGCGTTCTTTCAATTTGCAGAGAATCCAAAGAATCAATTTTTTTGGCTCAATCTTAATGGGTCCCTTCACGATCAATTTACAGTCACTGTTTCCACCGCCTTTGAATTTCTTTCCCCAGATTTTTATCGAGCTTCTTGTCGGCGGAAAGCTCAGTTTCGTTCTGGTATATATATACACTCTGCACCCATTTCTGGCTTTCATTTACTTTCCCAAGTGGAGGATTTCATAGTTGAGATTTCCTTTCTCTTTTGGTTTTTTGGGGTTTTGATTGTTTGTGGGGTTTTTGACTTATGAATCCCATTGAGGAGAGCGATTCTGTATCTCCGATTGAGGGGTCTACTTATTCTTATCGATCGGATTCTGATGCTGCTGGGTTTTCTTCCGATCATGGATTGGTGTTGTTGCCCTTTTCGCAGTCTTTAATGGGTTCTGAATCATTTTCTCCAGGTGGGTCTGTTCTTGAAAATGATGCAGGGATTTCGATGATGGACGTTGGGTTATCTTCGTCTCCAAATGGTGGGGGATTTTTGGGTGAAAACTCGATTCCATCTTCTTCTGCACACCAGGTGTTCGACGTTAAGTCTGAACCAGATAAAGGACCTTTGGATCCTTTGGGGAGGGATATCAATGTGCCTCAACCTCTGGAATGCCTTCAGGGTCAGCTAGTTCCGCCATTTCTGTGGAAGACTTTTGATCTTGTTGAGGATCCTGCTGTTGATTCAATCATATCTTGGGGCTCAGCTGGGCAGAGCTTTGTTATTTGGGATCCTGTGGAGTTTGCTAGAGTGATTCTTCCTTGTTATTTCAAGCACAACAACTTCTCCAGTTTTGTCAGACAGCTAAATACTTATGTGGGTATTGCATTGAAGTACAGCCTCTAATGGCTGCTGCTGTGGTCTGTATGTAAATTTTTTGTTCCACCTTTTTTTCCTCTATTTTTTAGTTTTCTTGATTTTTCTTTGTAGATTCATGCTTGTTTTTCACCTTTTGGTTTGTTTTCCTTTTTAGCTTTTTCTTGTTCTTTTATTGTTTTTCTGTAATGGCCTGACCAAGTCCATTGCTGGCAGATGAGGATGAGGTTTTTTTTTTCCCTCAATCCCAATGTCACTGCCTCATATTTGTACTTTTGGAATATTTCTTGAGGTGTACTTATATGAAATCTCATGCTCTGTATAATATTTTCAATTAAGGGAATTCAGAGTACTTTTTCTTTCATGTTTTTTACTGGTTCACTCTGGTATAAGCTAGATGTTGGTTCTCTGTTATGGGATAGGCGTATTTGTGTGTGTGTTTTTTTTTGTAAGTTTGACCCAATATTTGGGAGTTGAGGTATTCAACCTACGACCTCTGGGTTGAAGATACATGCCATTACTGCTAAGCTCATCCACTGAGGAAAATTGGTGTATCTATGTTAGTTTTAAGTTACTGTGTATTATCACTATTTACCTCATCAATTCTATACAATTCATCATGTTGTTAGTTTCTTAGGTAATGTAAGAGTTGCTAGGCCCTTTGAATTAAGAGGCTTGCTCTCTTTCTTTCTTGATATTGCAGCCCTGAAGAAATACTCCCCTCCAAGTGTGTGAAGGGGACTGAGCACTTCCATCTCCAGCAGGTAGAATCAGGTCAAATTGACCATGTTTCTATTCTTACTTACATTTTTGTGTGTCAAAAAAGCTTCAACCCCCAATTGTTTTGTGTGATAATTTTTTGTTTAAATACACATACCACATACATTCTAATGCGTTTCGGTGTATGGCTTATGTTTGTTTGTAGCAATATCTATGGTATGTAGTTGTACTTATGATTTTGCCCTTCAATGATTTGAATAACTCTTGGGGATTGATTTCAGGGGTTTCGCAAGATTGATGCAGACAAGTGGGAATTTGCAAACGAAGCTTTCCAACGAGGGAAGAGGAACATGTTAAAGACTATTCGGAGGCGCAAATCATCTTACTCTCAGCCGAACGCAAGTTTGATAGGGCCATCTACTGGAGCAGGGAAGTCCAGATTGGAAGATGAGATTGGGAAGTTAAAGAAAGAGAGGAGGTTGTTAATGCAGGAGGTTATTGAATTACAGCAGGAGCAGAAGGGAACTTCTCAGCATGTGAAAACTGTGAACCGACGACTCCAATCTGCCGAGCAAAGGCAGAAGCAAATGATTTCTTTCTTGGCAAAGCTACTCAGTAATCCAGAATTCTTATCTCAACTGCAGAAGAAGAAGGAACAGAAAGATATCGATTTACCAAGAACGATACGGAAATTTGTTAAGCAGCATAAACATGAAGGAAATGATTTTTCACCAACCATGGTGGAGGGGAAGATTGTGAAATACCAGCCTGATTGGGGAAGTCTTGCCATACCTTCAATAACACTGGATTCGAATCCAAACCTGCTTGACGACGGACCTGCTGCTTACCTTCTGCCGGGAGTATCCGGAGAATTGGGATCAATTCCCGAGAGCATGTCCAATTTTCAATTTGAGAATGCTTCATCAAGTGATGTAATTGTGTCCGAGGAATTAGCTCTCCATCATGAAATTATAAAACCAACAGATGAGCTGAGGGTAGAGGCTTCAAATATGACAATGGAGGACCAACATTTCAAGGGAAATGCTCTTTGGAGTCCCCCACAAGAGTTCAATCCTGACTACTTTGTCTCTTTGGCAGAGGATATTCTACAGTTGTCACATCTTGGAACTGGAGATGAAATTTGGAGCACAGACATGAATGTCGATGCTGGTACATCCAATTCGTGCATCGAGTTGCGGAGCGATTCAATCAACTTCGAGGATCCATTTGTGCAAGCTTCCAGTGGATTGTCGCCAATCTGGGATTTGGACTCCCTGCAGACCAGAGATTCGGGCACGGATAAGTGGCCGGCTTCTGGTTTCCCAGATAGTTGAGCTATAACACCATAGATTGCATTGGCTATTTACTTCTGCAGCTATTAGAAATCCTAGTTATATATATGTAGACGAAGGAATGATGGATTGAATGACTTGCTTACTTAGAAAATGGATTGAGTTATTTCATTTTATATTCTTACTCAAGAGTCTTCTTTTATTTCATTCTCTAACTTTAATTTTGAAGTCCATAAAATTGTGTTTATCTTTGTGAGCTGCTATGTTTTTGTAAGTTCATCTTCCTAGCATTTACACAGGCATTCAACAGTTGGACACTCAGAGTAAAATGCATTATCCTATCCAACAAGAAAAATGGAACTCTCCTGGAAGAACAGAACAGAGACCACCAATAACCATGAAAGTGATGCGACCACGACAATCGAAGTACTCGAACACACCGTCCTCGATCCACTGTGATTTTCTTCTCATCCAACTTTGATGGATTTGTCATGAAGATCTCTGCAGAAAGAATTTTGCAGTAACTGTGAGAAATTGAGGAATTGGCCAATGGGGTTTCACATATCAGAGATTTTGAAGAGAAAGGTAGATAATAGAGAAAAGAAGAGGATTTGTTTGATTCCAAGCTCTGCTTGTTTAGTTACTCAAAATTGTGATTTTGAAGTGGATGGTAGATAAGAGGGAAAAGAACAGGATTTTTTTTTATATGATTTAAATTGAATTATCGATAAAAGTTGAACAATCAAAAGATTGTAGGAAACAAAAAATCAATTTTTACTTGATTGTATCCATTTTCACCCTAAACCTTTTTTCGTTTTTTTTTTTTTTTTTGAAAAGGATTTTCACACTAAACTTAATTTCACAATATTAGACAATAAGCTTAATTTTTTAAATTTAAATTTAGTATCATAATTTGCAAGCATGAGGGAACACTTACTAACATAATTTTGTTCAGGAGTAAAATTACAAAGGCTAGAGCGCTATGCTAGTAGTATCTTATGCAACTTAATAATGAAGAAATTACATGTTCGATTTCTCCTTCTCATATATATCATTGAGACAAGAAAGAAAATAGAAGGAAAGAAGGTTCTAAACCCAAGTTTTTTTTTCCTTTTATTTCTACACTATTTATTTTACAGACATCTTTCAGTAATATGTTAAGATTGTTATTAAGGTATTGGGGGATATATTAACAATTAGTAGAAGATTGTTAGGTCTGATGGTTTATAAATAGAAGGGTGGAGAATGAAAAGTGTATCCATTGATTTGATCATTTGGTTTAGATCTTGATCTCACGATTTGATCATTTGGGAGGGTTGAACTACAATTGCATAACCATTGCCAAACTCGAACAACCAATTTCATATAACCCTAAAATACAAAAGATCAGATTGTAAGGTAATTTGACAGATCACTCTAATCCAAAATCAATTTCCCATTTCGTTTCTTAACTTTAAGAATCTTTCTAATCAAAACCCTGTTTGATAACTATTTGACTATTTATTTATTATTTTTGAAATTTAAGTTCATTTTTATTTATATTTTCTACAATGTACTTAAGAAAGTACATAAATCCTAACCAAATTTTAAAAGTAAAAACAAACTTTTTAAAATTACTTTTTTTTTGTTTCTAAATTTTTTGATTTGGTTTCTACAAATATAAGTAAAATATAAATATTCATGTAGAAAAAAATATATGGTATAATAGTTATTGTAGACTTAAATTTCAAAAACCAAAAACTAAAAATAAATTGATTATCAAACAAAGTCTAATTTATCCTATTCTATTTGAGTTTATGATCAATTAGACATAAATAAGATCTTATCTATTGAGTTATGCGCTTGTTCTCTAAATATCATAATAATACCTTAATAACAATCTTAACATTCCATTCAACTTAAAAGGATTCAAGAAGCACATTAAAACCATCGAAAAAAAGACCTTCCACATCATTTATATCCAAGTCCATTACTAGAATCAAACACTAATACCAATTGAATAGAACTCAAATATATTAAAATATAAAAATTAAAAAAATAATATCAGATAACCAATGGTAAGGCATTGAACCCTTTCAATCTTAAAGTCACTCAAGCCCTAAACAAATGACCAAATTAATGCATACCCTCTTCATTACCAAACTTTAACATCCTAATAATACCATAATAACAATAATAATATAATCCACAAATCTCTTTCATCTATTAAAATAAAGGTTTCATATAAAGTAAAAACTAAATTCTTCGTAGGGACTTCAAGTCTTCAATAGCTCCTACAAATATTTCTTGGTTCTAGTAAGTTTCTTCAAACCATGCAAAGATAAGGACATAAAATAACAAGTTTCAGAAATCTGCATGCCTCTAAAAATTTTAAGTATCATCATAGGAAGATAAGAATAATAGATATATAACAGAAACAATGCATGTATACTTGGACATCTCTCAGGAACATTATGTTTGCTACAACAGCATTGTGTCATGGTCAAACTCTGCAAAAACCTGAATGATTAAGACCATAAAAGGTAGGCTTGCATGTAAGAAACAAAATTGAAGATAAAAGATAAAACTGCATACAAGAAAATAAATAATTTGTCTTATCTCTCCACATAATTGCATTTCACAACAGCAACTCAAGTTAGCAAGAGGAGAATTGGATCAAACAGTATTACACCAACTGAACTACTCCGAATCATCTTTTGGTTTTTCTGAATCTTCTTTTGGTTTTTTAGAGGCAGGCTGATCCTCTCTGTTTTTCATTTTCGCTTCGCGTCGTTCTCTCTTCACTCCCTTTGATTTGTTGAGTATAGCCATATCTCCGATCTATGAACCAAAATTGAGTATCAATTATCAAATTGCTCAAATGACTGATAAACATGAACTATTTCCTACCTCAGTAGGACATGCATGATGCAAGCATTTTTCAACAGTCGAAGAAAACACATACAGATAGAAAAGGAGACCTACCTTTTGATCAGGAATATATATCCTTCCAATCTTGCCTTCAATTGCATCCTGGCTAACATTTTTCTCCTAGAAGAAAGAAAACATAAAGATTAGACAAGCAGCTTAATAAACAAAACGAAGTGCATTCATTTATGACAGGCATTAATAAAACCTTCTTCTTAGCCTGATCCTTGACTGTTTTCATGGCTTCCTTCCTTATGCCCTCACTAGGAAGTCGGTGCCGGCGGACCACCATATCCATTGAAGGACCAACTTCAACAAGTTCCATTCTTGGAACTACTGAACCTGACTTCTTCAATCGCAATGCACAATGAGTGAGAAATACTTTATCTGGTGAGATGGCCGTACATACATATACACGGTCCAACCCAGAAAGATTTATATTCTCTACAACCTGCAAACACCAAAGATATCTTTTATCTCTAACGTTCACACTCTAGTCAGGCAAAGCTGCAGGTTTCATACCTCTCCTCGGAATAAATCAAGCAGAACTTCCTTTAAATGCTTTAGCTCATCCACATTCTCAAATCCTTCACCGATGAAAGTAATGAAAGGCTTTGACCCCACCCGTGGAGATAGTTTCTTATCATATGTGAAAGAATGCATGGACTTGAAATTTTCAACCCCAACCTCAACTAGGTCATAGACGTGGTGATCGTAGGTTCTCCCTATGACAAGGTTATTGGGTCGTTTCTTCGAGTGAGAACCATACTGCAAGTGATGTACAAGTACAATAAATGCATCAATAAATAAATGGAGACATAGAAGCAAGAAGCTGTTTACTTTTTTCGACAGACATATTATGAATGAAGCAATGCACAAGCTCTGCTATTTCTATAATAACATAGGAAAAAATACAACTTGAACCCATAAAGACGGGCCTTTAGTTTTAACAAAAGAGAATGCCTCCTAAATTGAAGATCAAAAAATTTCTTGGTGGCTTAACTTATACCGCCAAAAAATGCACATCATTATTAATGTTTTTTCACATAGGTGCTGTTTGAGGACTGCTAAGTTCTTCAATCATTTAAGAAATCTAAAACAATTTATGAATAAACTACAGGTGCAGTACCCAAGTCTTAAACAAAGTTCTACACGGTTCCGATCGAAAAACTGAATTTTAAAATCAAATACAAAACTTAACAATGTTACAGACCGCAGAGCTCAAAGACATTAACCCAAGTAAATAAACCATCGATACTAAAATATTAAGCGTTCACAATTATACGCACCACGATAATACTGCAATCCGTTTTGAGAGAGAAAAATTCCAAAGATGCATCGCCGCCACTTTCAAATGGCTTAATTCCTTCATTCTTACGAGAATACTTAACAGAACTTTCTTTCTTCAGATGATAAATCTCCGTTAATACTTCATTCAACACGCCGCTCGTTTTGGTGCCATGAAGTATCAGCGTCTTCTTCCCCGTCTCAACCTGCAGTTCAAATCGATAACCAAGTCCACCAATAAAAAAACAACAACAATTCAGAAACCTAAACAATTTCTTCAGCATAATTTCTAACAATCAATAGGCAGAAACTCTTAATCTCCCTAAAAACGATTTCACACAAGCAAATGAAAAAGAACAGAAGAACTTACGAGTTTGGGAGCGCGTTTCTCGAGCTCTCGTTTAACTTTAGCGTTCTTGGGTGTTCTAACTTTCAGCATGGCCGCCGCCGGCGAGATTACAGAGATGAGATTTAGGGTTATGTTGCTGTAATCGCAGAGAAGTATCGACAGTTCCGGCCACTGCGAGCTCTGCCGCCGATTTTAGGGTTTTGGGGCAAATGGGCTTTGGCAAAACTTTCTTATATGTTTTTTTTTTTAAGTATATTATTATTTTTATGTTTTTTCAATCATTTTTTGGTGGATTAAAAAAATATCATTTTAAAATCAACAAAACACTTCATTATTGTTCAAAAAAAAAAAAAAAAACACTTCATAAAACCTTAAACCAAAGCTTACAACAACTCTCTCAAAAGAGTGATACCATAATTAGATATGTCCATCAGCTTCTCATTTAGATTTGATTCTCATAATCGATATTTAACTTTTATTTATTTGAAAGCATATTCTTTTTGTAGAATTTGTGGTCATCTTCTTCCAATTTATACTCAAAAAAAAAAGAAGCTAGGAATGTGAGGTGAGCATATATGAAAAATATTATCATCGGACTAGTATGATTTTTTTTTTTTTTAAATTGTTTATTTTTTTCTCTTTTCTACTAATTTAATATTTAGTTATAATTTTTTGTTTGAGGAAATATTTTATTCAAATGTATATGTTTTTTAATAATTAGCTGATCTAATTGAAAATCAATATTTATTTTGTCATTAAAAATAAATTATTTGAAAATATTATTAAAAAGATACTTTTATAAATTAAAATTAGAAAAAGGAGGGAACATAATTAAGTTGGGAATAAATCATTGCTGGAATCCAATTCCATCAATTCCCCATAGGGAATTTGTGTAAAAAAACAATGAATTTCGCAGAAACGAGGATGTATACATTGATCTTGGACCACGACTCAAACTGAGTCCAACCAAAAGACGAGATGTAAATCACTGAATTTCTAAAATGATTTGAAGCACATTACTTTAAAAAAAATGATAGCATCCAATGTAAAAGGCTAGCAACATATTTTCAATACAAACATTAATTGCCGTTACAAGCACTTTCGAAGTTTGACTCAATCTGAAGAAAATAGTTTTAAGATTGTAGAAGAACGAAGTTTTCTTTGAAGAAAATACTCATTCATAAAAAATTTAGAATATCTTTTATCCATCAACTTCTTCTCGACCACAACAACATAAAGCCACACGACCACAACAACATTAAGCCACAAAAAAAGACAAAACTAGGTCAATAAAGTGCCATCGCTTTCTTCAAATTTGAGAGTTTCCAAAAATTGCTCCTCCCTCACATTTTAAATTAAGATAACATTTCACAAGGATCATATCCACCATTTTGCCTTTCTTTACCATGATTTTACAGAAATTGTATACTTTTGTTTTGGCAAGTATTTTAAACTAAATTATATATTTTCTTTTTTGTGTTAACAAATTTCTAGGTTGTTCAACCCAACTCAAACCGAGAAATAATATATACATATACATATGCGTGTGTGAGAGAAGAGAAATTAATTAATACGATACGTTCTAAGTATATTGATAAATAACATACACTGATAAATTAGGTAATCTAGGTTCAAGTATATTATTAATCTATTATTCTATTATTTATGTATTTAAGGGGTATGAATAAAGTTGTTTTAGAGAAAAAATATGAGATTAATAAAAAGCGAAAATCCAACCCAACCCAAAAAATATATGGTTGTGCTGGGTTGCTCTAATGCATAGATTCGGACGAGTTAAATAATTTACCAACCCAAAATTTGAATTGATTCTAAAATTTTTCTAATCCAATCCAATTCAGACCATGTATACGCCTACTAAAAATAAAACTTATGATACAGTCCATTTGTTAACTGAAAAAAAAAAAGTGATGAGAATTATTTCTACATCACAACAAATTATTAATTTAAATAAAACTATTTTACGAAAAAAAAAATAGGAGCTTAGGAATCAAATGAAAATCAAAACACAAAATATAGCCTTCAAAGAAGAAAATATAGCCTTCTTTTTATTTTTTTTCCTTTTTTTTTCTTTTCCTTTCGTAAAATGGAAACCAAAAATATCAATGGGCAAAAAGCTTTCCCCATCTCCCGCCACACCTTTTAGTGGTCCACTGCGTTCAATACTCATCACCGCACCAGATAAAACCTCCGGAAAAGGGGGATTTTGCTAAATCTAAACTTTTATGTTTAATTAATTGATTAAAATTATAAATTAGTCTATAATTTGAAAATTACCATTTAATCCCTATAATTTTTATTAAAAAAATAGATTAAAAATTTAATTCTTATAATTTAAAAAATTATAACTTAATTGATTTGAACTTTAAAAAAAAATTATATCCCGTCTTTACTAATAAATTAAATAAGTGCAAACAAGTAACTAAAGTCTTATTTTTGTCTAACTAACCATCTAGCCAACACCATGATCATATTGATACATGATAGTCAATTTTTACACATCTTTATTAATAATTATGAACGATAAAAAATATTTTTTAAGATTTGTCAAATTATAAATTTAAAATTAGAGAGATTATTATTATTTTTTTTGAAATCAAAATTTTATCCTATATTAAAACTGTTCTTAAATAATATAAAAATTAAATATTAATTTTTGAATTGCAACCTGTGACATAGAATTAAAACAAATTAATACCCATTAAAATAATCAACTGCAATACCGATCAATTTAATTAAAATAATAGAATTAAACTTCAACTAAAAGTTATACAAGAAAAAGGACTTAAAAAAAAAAAAAAAAAAAAAAAAAAATCAGACAGCTCAAACTGGGGCAAAGCGTTTTTCGCATTCTCTATATAACCAAGCCCAGTCTGAATCATAATCCAAAAACCTCATCTCGGTTTCTAGCCTTCTTCTTCCCATTTTAGCCGTTTTCATTTTTGTTCATTGTAAATCTTCATCTTTCTCTGTAATTTTGTAGGATTAGGGTTTTATTCTGGTTCTTTATCGTTCAATTTCAGTGTTTCAGTTGGGTTTCCTTTTGTAATTTCAATGTTTATTTCGCGCATATTAGTCGTTGTTAGGATCAAATCAAACGTTATTGAGATCTTCTCTGCTTGTTTTCTTTGATTTCTTTTCGATTTTGTATCCATGATGTAATTTAGAGAATTTAGATTTATGATTAGGGTTTTGGTTAATTTCGTTTGCTGATGGAGATGGAGAGCTCGCGGAGACCTTTCGATCGAACCAGGGAACCGGGTTTGAAGAAACCCCGATTGGGCGACGAGGCCGAGCGCGGTGGGAGTATTAATGGCCGGCCGTTTCCGCAGCGGCCAGTTGTTTCGGGGACCAATATCGGGCAACCCAGATTTCGACCGAGTGATAGAGATTCAGGAAGTGGCGATTCAGGTCGAGGAGGAGGAGGGGGGTATCAGCCTCAACCGCCGCAGCATCAGGAGCTTGTCAGCCAGTACAGAACAGCCCTGGCTGAGCTGACTTTCAATTCGAAACCAATCATCACGAACTTGACGATAATTGCGGGCGAAAATCAACAGGCTGCGAAAGCCATCTCTGCCACCGTTTGCGCCAACATTATCGAGGTGAACCCAGTTTAAACTGTGTAGCAGCGTTTTGCATTCCGTTGATTCATATTAATGTTTTTACTTTTTATTTTATTGTGTGAATATGATTGTATGGGGAATTAGTGTAGAAGAAAAAGAGGAAATAAGGTAGTGTAGAAGTAAAATTGTAAGTGTATTGGTATCAATGAAATCTTTGCGTTTTTACAGCGATTTTAATTGTCTTTTGTAGAGAGTGCAATGTCTTGGTTGTGGAATATATGAATACCTCCCATGATACGGTTCTTAATGCGCTATCATCTTAGTGCTTGGAATTACATGCTTTATTTTAGTATAGCTTTGTTTTCAATTCTGTGATAATGATGGCTTTGGTGTGGCACTGCTTGCATCAAATGAATCTTTTTGAAAATAGCTTAATTACTCTTTTAGGGTTGGTTATTTATTGAGCTAGTTGTAAATTTAACTTATAAATCAAGTTACAGCTATGGATGTTGTCTTCATTAATTGATTGACACCCTTGTGCAATTATATTGATGGTCATATTTGTTGGTTGGCTGTTAATTAAATTGATGTGTACTCCATCATTCAGGGGCAATAAACAAATCTGTACCCAATAAAACTACAGATTGAATTACAAGCACCAATCTGAGTTAACAGGTGATTGCATTTTGACAGGGAGTGACAATCTTTCATGTATGAAAGATCATTGATCTGGGAATATTTTAGCAGGTTTGAGCTAGGATAGTGGATAAAGTTCCCATGGTCTTGGTGAGTCTGTATATGTTGAAAGAAGCTCTCTATTCAACTATAAAAAAATGTTGCACAAAATTTCTCCAGACAGAATTTTGAGTTTGACTTGTATTGTAATAGAAGTCTTTCTGTCTTTTTTTTTTATATGCTAATCCTGTTCTTTATGTGGGTGCTATGTGGCATTTCGTTTCTTCTTCTGATCTGAATTATGAAATGCTGGTAGAGAAGGATGAGCACTTTTTGATGTGATGTGCACCCCACATTATGTTGTTCCGGTTAATGGATATAGTCACGTACTGGTTGTTAACATTTAGGTTTGATTCTCTAAGGTTACTTTGCTTCTAATTTCCTCATACTTGTGTATGCTTCTGGAGTAATGATTGAGCATTAGAACTATTGTCCTACAAATTCTTTGGTATATTTTGAATGATGACCTTCAAAACTGATGGAGGTTTGATTAAGTAACACGCATTGATGTCTGTGAATGCACAATGCACATATCTAGTTTGCTGCTGGAAATCGACAGATGAATTGAATTTCTTATTTGCTGCCTGGCTTTTACGATTAACCTTTCTCCCTCATTTAAAGATCTAAATCAATATTGTGTTGTCATATTTATCTTTGTTTTCTCTCTTAAACTGGGCACGAGTGTTGTTGGTAGTTTCATTAGGTCATTTCTCAACATAGTTTAAACTTGCCGTTGGTAACTTGTTTCTGTGTGATGTTTTGTGTATGCATGCATATGTATATGCTCTTACGGTGATGGATGCAATTACTTTTGATGGGACGGTTTGTTTGGCCTTGTAATTGGCACTTGCACATCTGGCAATGTTGATGCTGTATTGATTTCTTATACATGTTCCAGGTTGCCAGTGATCAGAAGCTTCCATCACTTTATCTTTTGGACAGTATTGTGAAGAATATTGGAAGAGATTACATAAAATATTTTGCACCAAGACTGCCCGAGGTTAGAGTTTTTCTGTGTCCTTTGCCTACTAACATACACTCCCCAACCCCCTGCAAAAACACATTTTATGTTTGTCTATCATAAGCAACTTCAGAATGATTCCTCGATGCTCTTTCGGTATCATTCATTTTCTTCAACTGTTATGTAGATATCAATGTGAATATCATTTTGAGCATTATTTGTCCAGTAACCTGCATCTTGACTCTTATCAAGTATAACAGTTCTTAGTATTCATTACCATTCATTGTCTATTGATTATCCCAAAATTTGTAATAGTATTTTTATATCTTTTAGGTATTCTGCAAAGCTTATAGGCAAGTTGACCCTTCTGTACATACAAGTATGAGACATCTTTTTGGCACCTGGAAAGGAGTGTTCCCTCCTCAAACTCTGCAGGTCATCGAGAAAGAACTTGGCTTCATGTCCAGCGGCAGTTCTTCTTCTGGGACCACAACCTCGAAGCCGGATTTGCAGGCCCAACGTCCACACCATAGTATCCATGTAAATCCCAAGTATATAGAGAGGCAACGGCTTCAGCAGTCAGGCAGGGTTAGTAAAGCTCTGCTACCACGTTGAATGTTGATCCTTATAAGTTATATTGGTCCATTTTTTCTTCCCAAAGTTTGAAGTCATTCTTGGCTTTCTAAAGTTTATTATGTGCCGTTGTAAATTGGGAATCTGTTTTCTATACTCAAGTGGACAACTGATACTTGGTGATGTTTTCCTGTTTTCATCCAAACTATGATGTCTTTATTTTTTCCATTGACATAAAATCATAACCCTTTCATCTTTGCTTGTGTAAAACTGGATTTCTTAAAAAAATTCTTGGTTGCTTACCTATACAGGCTATACTTTATTTAACCTAAAAACCTTCTTAATTTGTGGACTTGTTACTCTTATTTTTTGTCTTTATTTGGTAAATTTTTTTATGTAATGCAGGTGAAGGGAATGACCGGTGATGCTACTGTCGCAACAACACATGTAACTCGGGATGTTGCTGAAGCCAAAATTAGCACTGGACGTCCATGGGCGGATGCTCCAGTAAAAGTGCTTGTAAGTATATATATATATATTAAATTCACATTAGTTATTAGTTTTTTATTCCTCCAAGATAAATATCATGATATAAATTTTGCAGGACATTCAGCGTCCACTTAGAGATGCACCAAATGATATAGCACAAGAGAAGAACATCACAGCTGCATATGCAGATTATGAATATGGTTCTGATCTTTCAAGGACTCAAGGTACCGGAAGAAAGGTTGTTGATGAAGGGCGAGACAGACCTTGGTCTTTGGCTGGAAACAATTTGGCAGAGAAGTTATCTGGCCAAAGAAATGGGTTCAACATTAAGCTTGAATATGAAAATTACCCTGCACCCAAGCCTGCAAACACTGGCGCACGTCTACTACCCATGCAAAATTTTTCAAGCAGCAGTAGCAACCGAGTACAGTCGGCTAACTGGAAGAACTCCGAGGAAGAGGAGTTTATGTGGGGTGAAATGAACCCTATGTTGACAGGTCATGGTGCATCTACCATTGCAAGTAGCACTGGAAAAGATCAATGGACTCCTGAAGATTCAGATAATTCGGTAAGCTTGAATATAAATGAGGGGACTAATTTTTCCTGGTCAATGATATCATATAATACCATACTAGTTACGTTGGCAGATAGAAAAAATGATGTTTGCTACCTACTTTCAATTTTGTTGTGCTTCTTTCAGGGCTACACAACTATGAACAATTGACAATGTCATATGTCATTGATTGTTTAGTGGGTTTATATGTGCAGGGTATTGAAAATAAGCCACTTAGCGGCCTACGCGATACTGGGGGAAGTGTTGATAGAGAATCTTCGAGTGATTCACAATCATCTGAACAAAGAGAACTAGGGGATTCTGAACATCAAAGGTCATCAATGTGGCAAGTGCAGGACCCAATATCTCTGGATGGGTTGAGAGGCAGGGTTCCTAGAAAGAATTCAGCTCAGTCAGGAGGTTATAGTGCTACATTTACTGTGCTGCCAGGTGCCACTTCTGTGAATCAAATAGGAGGTCGACCACAAATCACATCATCTAATATTGGAGCTTCAGGACATGGGTTTCTGAATAAAGGAGGTTCAGGGTCCGTTGGGACTGTGGGCCATCAAAGATTTCCATCACAAAGTGTTGCATTCCCATCTGGACAGCCACCCTTGCACCAACGTCCCCCTTCACCATTGTTAGTGGATCATGTTCCTCATCAAATGCCCAACCATAAAACCTTTTCATTGTCTAATCTTGACCCACGTAAAAGGCGTATACAGGATGCTTCCATTGGCCTACATCCCAGCGTTCAACCAGATAACCTTAAAAAAACACAGCCTCAGGACCTTCAAGCTTCAGCTTCAGCTTCATTTGTTCCAATTTCTCAACCCAGGCACCAGTTTTCTTTATCCGAGTCACTAAAACCTGACGTCAGGGAATCAGAACATTCTAGCCAGCATGCAGTATCAATACCGGGCACCGATTTTGTAGCTCCCTCATCAGCTGGGTCAATTCCAAATCGTTTACCTGCAGATATTTTGGGAGAGCCAAGCACTAGTAGTTTGTTGGCTGCTGTAATGAAGAGTGGAATTTTCTCCAACCATTCAATATCCAATAGCATGCAGCAGAAGATCAGCTTCCAAGATGGGGAAAATCCCCATTCAAACATCAAACCTCTACCAAGCCAGTCTTCTCCTGCCCATACTCGGTCTACATTCTTCGAGCCAAAGACTGTGAGAGAATCTTCATCAGGTCCTCCATCTCTTGAAAGCTTATCAGCTCTTGTTAAGCTATCTCAGACTAAGGTTGAAGAGAAACCGTTGCCCTGTGATCCACTTCCACCTTCATCTCCTATGAATAGTGCATCCACTGAAACTTCAAATGTGGTAAACGGTGCTTCTAGTCCAATTTCTAACCTTTTGAGCTCATTGGTTGCAAAGGGCCTCATATCTGCTTCAAAAGGGGAATTAACAAATAACCCGACATCCCAGACGCCTTCACAGTCTAAAAATTTGAAGTCAGGTGATGCTGTGATTTGTTCTGTACCAGTGACATCCCAGATGCCTTCACAGCCTGAAAATTTGAAGTCAGGTGATGCTATGACTTGTTCTATACCAGTTCCTTCTGTCCCTGTTACTTCTTCCAGTCAATCATCTATTAGACTTGAATCACCTTCCAAAAATCTTGCTAAGTGCTCGACTAGTCCACTTCCATCCACGTCAACTGAGATAAACAACCTCATAGGCTTTGAGTTTAGTTCACATGTTATTCGCAAATTTCATCCATCTGTGATCAGTGGACTCTTTGACGATATTCCATTTCAATGTAAGATCTGTGGTCTGAGACTGAAACTAGAAGAAGAGTTGGATACACACTTAAAGTGGCACACGATAAAAACTGAGGCAAACAATTCAAATAGGACATCAGGAAGATGGTATCCAAGTTCAGATGATTGGATTTCTGGAAATTCAAGACTCTTACTTGATGCTGCCACTTCTCTGGACAAGTTCGACGTGATGGAAGAAGATAACGAGCCAATGGTTCCTGCTGATGAAGATCAATTTGCCTGTGTTTTATGTGGTGAACTTTTTGAAGATTTTTATAGTCAAGAGTCGGGCAAGTGGATGTTCAAAGGAGCAGCGTTTATCACCATCCCATCAGCGGGTAGTGAGGTAGGAAGCACAAATGAAGAAGTTGCTAGAGGACCAATTGTGCACACAAATTGTATTACTGAAAGTTCAGTATATGACTTGGGCCTAGCAACTGATATTAAGATGGTAATTTTCTTGGTTCTTTATATTTTTGCAGGACTTGATTTGGTTTCACTATCGTCGGCGTTGGTCTTCCTGATGATTTTATGTGCTGTTCTTAGACACTTTTTTTCTCTTTATGTTTTTATGGAATGATGGAGCAATTTCGAACATTACAAAATGAAGTTTTCTTTTATCTGAGGCCAGTCCAAAGTTAGTGCTGAGGCTAGCGATGGCCTTGGACTGGTAAAGTCAAAGAAAATATAGAACCCTATTCTATGAACTGGGTTGGTAGAATCAAGTGGTTGGTTCTCCATACCCTACTTGTCATTAGACATTACTAGAATCAATCACGACACGCCTCAATACAATCGTATTATTCTTTTAGTTCTCCAAAGAGGGCTCCTTTTACTGACATTTAGGACCTGCTAAGCAGACATTTTCAATTACATGATATATTGCCTACTTGTGCCTGAAAATTTGTCAATGACTGCTACTGTGCACTGAAAATTTGCTAAAATCTGTATCCCTTCCATGTATTGATGCCGTGGTTGATGTTGTATTCACTTTTTGGATGCATCTTTGCATTACGCTGCGTTTTGCGTGCTGAAAATTTGTGTTACTAATCTACAGGAAATGGATGTATGATGCTTCCCCTACAAAGTGTCACATAGGAACTGCTCCGGTGGACGTCTTGCTCGGCAATGTGGTGGGGTAATACAAAAATGGAGTATGAACATGTGTTCGTGGTAGTTCTGTTGAGTGCCAAAAGATATAGTAGGGGAGTGGTAGCTCTATACTGGTATTTTCTAGCTTCCAAATTCCTTTTTGTTTTCTTTCAGTTTTTTTCCTTATAAAAAAGATATATATAGTTGAGAATTCATGAATGCAATGATCATTTTTATTCGGATCTTCACCGTCTTGTTTCACAGCGAATTTTCACTTAACTTCAATATCTATTGATATAAATATGAAGCAGTTGCAGTGCACTCCCAAATCCTGGCTGTTTGGCATCTCTATCAACAACGAAGCCTTTGTCGAAATCATACTAGCAAAGTGGTTTTGATTCACCTTACCATCACCTTTTTATCTTGTAATTTTGCCTTCTCTTAGTTTCTGCATATCATGTTAGACAGTAATGGGGAGTTATTTAAGATGCTCTCAGTTTTTATAAGGGTTTTTCTTTTCACATGTCTTGCTGGTCTAGATATGACTATGATGATGTTGGATTTTGCTTCTTATTGCCTCTATCATTTGCCCCCCCACCTTGTTTGGACAAGCTTGGCATGGCAGATATTGTGATATATACTTGTGGCAGATTTTATTACAATAATTGTATTCAACAATCATGAACTGTGGAATTATGAAAACATTTCTGTTTGGATGGCTATTTAGAGCGTTGAAAAGAAGCAACTGATTTGACTCATATCTAAAAATTCCAAAGATTCATAAATCATAGCATTTGCTTATTCTTTGGACAGAAGTTTGTGTAACAATTATAGCAGGAACCAAACATGATTGCTATCTAATTGCTACCCCACGCTGCGTGGAAAAAAAGAATTTGCAACAGCACTTTGGACTTCCGATTTTTTTTTTTTTTTTTTAGTAATTATTTATTATTATTTTTTCAAGTAGAAAGAATTCTAAGCTTAGAAGATTGTATGCAACTTTAAAGAATGTGGTGTTATTATGTGTTGAATTTGAGGATTATAAACATAATTTCACGTTGCCAAAGTGGGCTAAGATGACATGGATCTTCGACATAGAAATGGAGATTAATTAGAAATAATTTTTTTTTTTGTACATTTTAATTAAAATAAAATTGTTATCAATTGAATGATGGGATTTTGTTTGGAAGCTTTAAGATATAATGCGTTTAATGGTGGTAACATATTTAGAAATTAATTATTTTACAATTTTCTTTAACAATCAAATACAGTGTTCAATTATCGAAAAGGATGGTATCTTGATGGTTTTATTGTTGGTATTTCGTTCTCATTTATAGGAATTGTGACTCCTCTCTTCCAATTTATACTAAAAAAAAAAAGCCGTGTTCTTTGGACATAAAGGTGGAGTGGAGTGGAGTAGAAAAGAATGAAGTGGTTAATGGTAGTATGAAGTGGTTAACTACTTGTTTGGAGATTGAAGTTAATAGTAGTGGAGTAATCAACTACTTTTGAGGATTGTGGTTAAGAGTGGTTGATATAATTTTTTTTTAATTAATTAATTTTATTTTTTTGAATATGGGGTTGAAGTAAATAATAATAATTATGTATCTATAATTGAAAGTTTATGAATTTTAATTATTCACCTCAATTGT
>JBBMKA010000018.1:16437073-16471711 GCA_037833695.1 Sechiopsis laciniata | reverse complement strand
TCAATGTACCAACTGGGAATTGAACGAGAGACCAAAGAGTGAATTGAAATTACCCAAAATATAATTCTTATCATATATAATCGTTGGGTATTAAATATATGGAAACTTTTTCTAAAAAAACATGGAAACTTACTATTTATGCTAAAATGATAGGATTGTTTTGTTATATCTTAAAACATGAATAATTAACTTTCAAGTACTTAATTTGACTAGAAATGGGAAGACTATTATTTAATTTTTATCAAACTATAGAGACTAAATTCTATATTTTTTCAAAAACTTTAGTTTTTAAATTATAAAGAATAAATTTTAACTTTCTTCCAAACTAAATTTATACTAACCCTATATTTTATTAGTTAAATTGGAAGTATTTTGTGTTTTAAATCTAATAAGTTTTAAATTTTTTTTTTTAATATGTTGATATAAAAAATTATCTACGTTACAATACATAACACGTATATAAATTTCTCTAACTATCCAAATTGGTCTGTTCCAAAAAAAAAAAAAAAAAAAATCAAAATTGGTATTTTATTCAACCCAAAATATATAGCTATTAAAAATAATAAATTCTTTAAACGAGGATAAATCTAAAGCTAGAGATATTATAAAGAAAGATACGTTTTAATGGTTGGACTATCTTATTAAAAACAGTAATTTTTCCTTAAATTTTTATATTATTATTATATTGTTTATTTTTTTTTTAAACATATTATTTTATTGTTTATGGACTAATATTTCAATTGGAAAAAAATTATCAATAAAACTGACATGATTATTTTTCATATTATTTATTCATTTCTACTTAATTTCATAGCATAGAATATTTTACAATTGAAGAAATATAAGTGGTTCAATAATATATAGTGATATTTAATTTAATTTAATTTAATTTAATATTTGGTCTACATGGGAAAAGAACATTAGATTGTATCAAACCTTTGTTTTTTGTTGAATAAAACAGAAAGCTGCAACCTTTTTAGACAGGAAAAAAAACACACACACACAAAACTGTTTTTTTGAAACAAAACACACACAAAACTTTGTTCTTATCCACACATTATTTTTCGTTGACAAGTACAGACAAAATAAAGATAAGACATTTTCCAATTAATCTTATTACAAACTTTTGGTCAGAGAATCATATTTATTTTCCTTAAAGCCATCAACATGGTTTTGAACCGGAAGAGTATTGCTTAAGAATTTAGACACGAGATTAAAAATAGTGATTGAATCTTTGACTCTAAAATAAAAATGGATTAACATCAAAGTAGATAACTAATCGCACTACCGACTAATTCAGTAAAAAAATAACTTCTAAACTTTGCTTTTAATGATATATCACACATGCTATAATTTTGATGTAGATATTTATTATTATTATTATTATTATTATTTTATTTCTATTTAATAGATAAAGTGAACTTACTAACATTTTCAAGTTACAAAAATATTATACATACTGATCAGAAAAATAATATAAATGAACTAATATAAATGCATGTCCATAATTTAAAAGTTATAAATTTTGAATTTTTTCCTTAATTATCGTAAAATTAAAAATAAAAAATCTAAACCTAATAAATTTATTAGATTATATAGTATTTCAAATAAAAAAAATTATATACAGAATAAAAAAGAAATCAAAATGTACACTTTTAATTTAAAGTGAGAGATTCAAAATTTTCTATGTTAATCAATTTACAAACTCCTCCTCTCTTTTTTCTTCTTCTTAATGATGAAGTATTGTAACATAAAAGTTGTAATAACTTGAGTTTAAGATACATGTTAACTTAGCTAAGAAATAAACAATGTTAAGTGTATCTAATGATTAAAAGTTATGGATTTGAGTCTCCTTACTTCTAAATCTTAATTATTGCGTGACTAAAAGAAAAAAAAAGGTGCATGTTAACTTGTGTTTGTGATGCATATATTATTATAATAAAGATTTATTATAATTTTATTATAACATTAATTATTATACATCATATCATCAAAACTATATTTTAGTACAACAAAGATTCCAACAAGAGTAGAGTTTAACGATATATTATACAACAGTAATTATGAGATTTCATGTCCAATCTTCTTTTCTTCCAATATTATTGTATACAAAAAAAATTGAAACAAGGATAATTGAAAAATTCAAACTTAAAATCTCATAAAATCATCCGTATCAATTATAGGTAGACTAAATTCCATCTAATTCTCTTTCTAAATTTAATGTGTCTCTCAATAAATATTAGATGCAAATACCAAAGAAAGACAATAACAAATGGACCAAAGCCATAAAACAGAACAAAACAAAACTTCCACTTTTCCCTTTTGTCAACTTCACTCTCTCTTCCCCTTTTTTCTTGTTTCTTAGGCAAACAAACACAACACACAAATTATTCCCATCTTTTCCCCCACTTTTAAACACCCAAACACACAAAAAAAGAAAAAGAAAAAGAAAAAAAAAAACTTCATTTTTTTCATCACATTTTTTCCCTTTCTTCCTCATCTTCATCTTCATCTTCCTCATGAGGAGAAGCATTGCAACTTGTTACAGCAAACACGCCGTAAAAGTCTCCGATTCGTACTGCTCCGGCGCCTCGCCTAATCCCCATGTCGTCTTCTCCAAATTCCCATCTCCTAATTCCCCTGTTTCTGTTTCCTCCATTTACAAATCCACACTTTCAACCCAACAAATTCCTCTGTTTTTTCATCTCCATTGGACTTCCAATCAAATGGGTCTTGGCTTCACCCTCAAAATTAATTCAATTCCCCATCGAATTCTCTCCCCAAAGGGTCTCAAATCCTTCAAATCTGCAAATGATTCTGTGATTTCCATCTATTGGGACATCTCCGATGCTCTGTTCGACCCGGGACCCGACCCGACGAGTGGGTTTTACGTCGCCGTCACTGTGGATTCCGAAATTGGGTTGTTGATCGGCGACGAGAGGGAGAAATTGGTGAAATTGGGGATTTTGAAAGGGGAATTTGATATCCAGTTGGGGAAATTCTGTTTGGTTTCGAGAACAGAGGAGTTTTCCGGCGAGGACTCTGTTTTTTCGACCAAGGCTAGATTCTCCGACGGTGGTGGCGTTCATGAGATTCTGATCAGATGCGGCGGCTACAGCGGCGGAGAGGAAGTGAGAAACCAGAGGCTTGCGGTGTTTGTCAACAAGAAACAGGTGTTTGAAGTGAAGAGATTAAGGTGGAATTTTCGAGGTAATCAGACGATTTTTTTAGATGGGTCGGTGGTGGTGGATATGATGTGGGATGTTTATGAATGGCTTTTCCGGCCGGAATCCACGGCGGCGACCACGGCGGCGTTCATGTTCAGGACGAGGAGTGGATTGGACAGCCGGCTGTGGCTGGAAGAGAAGACGAACAAAGAGAGGGATAAATTTTCGTTATTGATTCGAGCTTGCAAAAATCCGGATTGAATTTGAAAATGAAAAAAAAAAAGATTTCTTTTTTATTTGATTTTTTTTATTTTTGTGGTTTTGGTTTGGATTATTTGATTTTCTCTCCATGTAGTTTGCTTCAAAGAAAAAAGATTCTTTTATGAATTTTTTTTTTTTTTTCATTTTCTTCACTCAAGAGGGAAATTGTTCATTGTGCTTTCTTTGGACGCGGGGTCTTGTTTTTTTTTTCTTCCATGTATTGTAACTTGTACATACACTTATGGAAAAAAGAAAAAAATGTATATTCTAAGTTTGATGTGTTTCAATTTTTATTTTTTTAGTTGAGATATCTGAGATTGATTGTGAGACGAGATTTAGAAATGTAAATTTATGTAAAAAAGGTGGTGACTTGTTAGTTTTATTGTTTTGTGGATATCATAATCGAGTTCGATGGACATAATTGATATTTGACTTATATTTATTTGAAAGCAGCATTGACCTCTATGTAAGATTTGTGATTGCCTTTCTTCAATTTGTACTAAAAAAAAAGAAAAGACTCTACCTTGATAATCTATTTTTATTGAAAGGTATTTTTCTTGATCATTTTATTGAAAAGTATTTAGTGCATTGGATAGATACATATTAATGTGTTGCAAAAAAAAGAAAAAAAAGAAAGAAAAATACATATTAATAGTAAAAAAATTAAAATATGTTAATAAATACTAATTAAAAACCTAAGCTTTGAGTTGGGATCAAGATTGGTATTCTTGTCTCTAACAATTTAGTATATAACTTTATAGATAAATGGTTAAGGCATATATTTTGACTTTACATATTATTGAACTAAAAAATATTGTTCCTTTCATGAGGAAAATAAATCTTGAATATAATCTTAAAGTTTAACATAAATGGAGAAGAAGAAAAAGTTTGAAGCTATAATTTTTTCGGGAGGTTATTAGTTTTTTTTTTCTTGGGAGGTTATTAGTATTTTTAGTATTTTTTTAATAAATTAAAAATACGTTAAAATGATAATAACTCATGTAATTAATTTTTTTTTTTTCCGTTTGCACCTAATAACTCTATAAAACCTTTTGAAAACGGAACTAACAAAAAAAAAAAAAAAAAAAAAAAAAAACCCTTTTGAGAACGATTTATTTCCTATGACGTTCCGTACAGAACAATTAGGAAATAAATAATAAAATTTAAGCGATAGTAAATCTACTAAATAAATTAAAGTAGTTCTTCTCAAAAAAAAAAGAAAAAAAAAAAAATTAAAGTAGTTTTCTTAAATTAATTTTCAAATAACAAAACTAGGATGAGATTTGAGAAGGGCACATTTGCAGATTGGGCTGCTTGATTTAGTGAAATTTGGGCTTTTGGCCCAGTTCATAAGTCTCAAAGGTTTCATATAGGCCCAAACTGCAGCCACATCAAAATTTTAAACTAGCTTGCAAACAACCACATTTATTCATTAAAAAAACACATTTATTAATGTTTAAAAAAAAAAAAAATTCTACTGATAAGTTTGGATAAGGAGGAAGGTGATTTTTTTTTTCTTCTCCTTTTTACTGGAAGAAGCAAAAGTCAACTTTTAAGTATGTTAAGAATTTATAAAAAAAGGTCAAAAAAGTGCTTTTAATTAAAAGCACTTCTCAACATTTCAAAAGTGATATCAAACCCACTTTCTTAAATTTAAGAGAAAACTCTGAACATATTTAACCATAGTTCAATGATAAAAAAATTCATTTTTTACTTTTAAATTTCATTCTTTATTTTTATTATTTTATTTTATTTTTAATATATTTTTTAGTTATTACTATCATCCTTTTTTATCAAAAAAAATTATTTGATAAATCCCAACAAGAGTGATACTTCAATCACATCAATATAGACTTAGATCATTGATTCAAATCTCCTTATGTAGTTGTAACTAAAAAAAGATGAAGTTATTTCATTATCTCCTATAAGACAATTGGCTTCATATTTGGAATTGGGATATACTTTCAAGATATTTTTTCAACCAATCGACACAAAAAAGGAAAATAAAAGAAAAGAAAAAGAGCAATGTGACAAAACAAATTATCAAAAGATGAATGCAAGTTCAATAAAAAAAAAAAAAAAAGTTCAATAAAAAAAATTAGCCTAAAATATAAATGGATTCCACAGCAATAAATATGGATGAAGATTCATATAAAAAACTAAAACTAAACGATACCAAAATCTATAATAAAATAAAAAACAAGGTTAAATAAATTTTGTACCAAAAGACATGATAGTTTTAAATAAGAACTTTTTTAAATATGAACACTTTTTAAAAAAAAATTAATTTCATCCACCAATTTTTATCTTTCAATTTGAATATAAAAAGCCTTCATATTTGATAAGAATGGTCACTAAAACTTGAAGTGGTTATCTTTGTCTTTTAAATATGTGATCTAAGGATGATAAAAGCATATTATTGTTCTAAAAAATTCAAGTCCTTCCATCTTTATTGTTGTAGAACTCAAAAAATAATAATAAAAAAATAGCATATTGCTTTAAAGCTCAAGTTAAAAGCTTGCATAAAGAAAGATGCTTTAATTAGTGAAATAGGATAAAGCATTTATATAGGAAAGATAAAGGCATCATGTTGACATAATGGCGGCATTTCTAAGCATACTCAAAGTGACAAATAACTTAATCAATATATGGTGTAAAAAAGACATATTGTATGGTTTTTTTGTTCCTTAGAAAAAATATAAAAATGTTATATGTAAATTGATGGTAAATTATATTATTAGTATTATGTTCAATAAGTTTAATAGTCTCATTCAAAAGGCCACTTTCTATGTTGTTAAAAAGAGGTCACTTACTATGTGTTAATTTCTAAATATGGGGCTAAAATATTGAAAATGCTCTTTCCATGGGGAGGTTGAGTAAAAAAATGCCTCTATTTATTATTATTTGTTTAAGAAAAGAAAAATTCAAACTGTTTCCCAACTTTAACAAATGTTTTTAAAAAAATACCTTTACGCGTTTAATTGGTGTAAAGACCATTAAAGTTTGGTTTAAAAAATACCTAACTTTTAAAATGTTTCAAAAAATACATTTTATGTTAAAATAATATATACTTTACACATTTAGTTTGCATCCCTACAAGACACTTTTTACTTTTCTATTCGTAACTTAATAATTATTTTTATGTCAATATTAATTGTTTAATTGCTTGAAGTGTATTGAAAATGTCATATTGAAATTGATGAGTTATCATTTTTTATCAATTGATTTTGAGATATGATATTCAAATATTGTATAAGAACTCATAATAAACTCATAATAGATGTTAATATATCATAACATTTATAAAATAGATCATGAAATAAAACATATACTATTATATTAAATTGTTTAATTGATGGTTAAAAAATCAATTTCTTAATATATTTCTACATATTGTTATTTATTATTATTTATTTATATTTTAATTTCATTTTTACCTTTGTTTCCAATGCGTAGAAAAAGTCTTTCGACTGTTTCTCTCCAATATTTTTTGGTTAGTTGTAACATGCTTTGAATTTTTATGTTTATGTTTAATGCTATATTAACGATTTCTAAGTAGATGAAAAAGGAGCAAAGCTCCATCTATAACGTCTTGTATGATTTCGTAACCATGATGCTATTGTTTCAATTTCCCTATCCCAATTGTTGTTGAATTAAAAATAAAATGTTATTCGAAATTTAAAGAAATGAATGATAAATGAACTCTAAATTCTAAATAATTTATTTTTCAAACATATGGGTAAAACATGCAATAAATCCCATGGTCTCTCTAACATTAGTCAACCATCTTGATACAGTCCGTGAGTGCATGTGGCAATCCACAGAAGGAAAGGTGCACCAAAATGGGATCGATATGAACACATACAAAAGCCAAATAGCAATCAGAATATCAATCACTACACATAGGGATTTTCAGACCCAATCTCCAATGAGCTGTCTAATGGCCAATGCCAAAAGACCAAAATACCCTTGGGGTCCTATGACCCTCTTGGGCAATCTCGGTAATCTATATACTAGGGAGACTATTCTGACGAGTCGACCAACCTGTCACCTTTCAGGCCACAAACACTCGTAGTGAGTTGATGCATATCATCGCCTACAATGGGATATCACCCATGCTCTCTCAAGACCATAGTAAGACATTTGGGTTACAATCAGGCTTACTCTGACGACGTAGAGCTAACCGGTCGGTCCTTCAATCTCCTGACACTACTACGAGTGGTATGTCTCCACTCGTAATGCACTTGATCAGTAACCCCTATCTAATGCCTATGTTTGGGTCACATGCTTTCCAAACATCAGCTCGTGCTATAAAATCATAATTTTTCACCCTATGGGGCAACAATATCACATGCAAATCAGTTAGTTCCCTTTGGAACGATATCAAGCATGAATATCAATAGGATAACGTAAAGCAAATCTAGATGCTTAATCTTAGCCCACATAGTTAGACAATAAACCATAACACAATAATCTAGCTCATCATCACATAACAATCACATATATGCATTAAAGATATTATAGGAAATCGTCTAACACTAATACATGCTCACAACTAACCACGAAATCTCAAACTGTGGTGAAAGATCCCTTACCTTGACTATATTCAAAGAATCTACTCAAAATTCCTAGTCAAAGTGCTTTTACAAGCTTTTCCAAACTTTCAAGACCTATAAAACACAAACGAGTGAGAATTAGCACCACAGGCTACTAAAAATGAACGCTGAACACCAAAATTATCCTAAATAAAACTTATAGAATTTTTGGTCAATAGCGACAACAACACATGAAAACTCCAAAGACAGCGCGTGGGGCACATCTCAGCAAGTTTGAAGTGAGGTTGAGCGAGCGACTCAGAAGGCAAAGTTGGTTCGTAAGGCGCCCGTGCAGGCTTGAGAGATGCTAATCTGAGGCTTGGGAGGCATAAGACTAGGCTTGGGTGGACATGCCTAGTTTGGATCTGAACTGCAGGCTTTGAAAGAGCTTCGAACAAAATCGATCGTGCGACCCTAGGCGAGATGCGTGATGACGTTAAGAATCAAACAACAATCCGAGGCTCGGCTAGAAGACGCGGGTTAAGGAGACAACACCGTTGGAAGGGAAATCTGCAAAGAAGAACACGCGGCGGAGGAAGACGTGGCTGAAGGCAAACTTTTTTTCTGGAGAAACATGATTACGACATTGAGCTTCAAAAACCTTCGAGTTTTCGCACGAATTTCAGGGCAAGTTGAACAATTTTGGAGCTTTATTTTCGATACTATGAATGTGGAAACTTCAATTTCGATATTCGAAACAAAAACAAGGTATTGCACTGATTTCTTGAGAGCATATGAGCTAGAGAGAAGAATAGAGGAGGAGAGGCCAAAAACTTGAGTTTGAAATCCTAGGGCAACCAAATGAGAGAAGAGACTTACTTATAAGCTTAATTTTTCCAGTAGCCAAGAATTACAAAAATGTTTAGAACAAAAGACGACCTTGCTTTCCTCGGGACAGGCTCTTAGGGTCCCTCCAAGGCCAATTAACTAAATTAAAACCCCTTCGAGAATTCCGAGAATCTAAAAAATACTTTATTACAATAGACGAAAGTCTAGGTTGTTACAAGTGTAATAGTTTTCATCCAAATATATTGGTTGTTACAAGTCTAGGTTGTTACAAGTTTAGGTTGTTAAGTAAAAAATATTTTTGAAACTTTTTAAAAGTTTATGAACATTTTTTTTAACCAAACTCAAACGATTTTCATCGAAATTGAACGGTATGATATTTTGAAACTTTTCAAAGTTAAAAGATACTTTTGATATAAACCCCATAATTCAATGATATTTTCTATAATTTAGGCTAAATATAATTAAGCTCAAATATAATATTAGATTAGAGGTTGTTTATCTCTCCAAGATAATAACCCATCTTCAAAGAGTTTGGCCAAGGAAAAAAAAAATCTTAGCATCTATTATTATTATATTAAAATGTACACTAAATAAAAACTATATTACATCTTTAGATACCAAAAATATGTTTTTAAGGATAAATATAAAATAGTGTACTTTTCTTTATTCAACCATATTTAAAAAAGAGAAATTCAACCAAATGGGTTGCGGCATAGTTGGTTATGTTGTTTGGTGTTAATCCATTTCAACTCGAGATCACAAGTTCGTGTGTCTTCTATGTAAGGTTTTTTGGTCCCCTTTTTCTAATTTATACTAAAAGAAAAGAAAAGAAAAATTCGAACATATATCTTAATAATTACTTAGATTATATATGATGTCACTAAAACTATATTTATCTACATTGAAATAGTGTACATTCTAAAGGTTAAACATATATTTTGCTACTTTCAAAAAAAAAAAAAACATATATTTTGCTTATTATATATTTTTGACTTTTGTACATAAATTTGTTGGAAAAATTGAAAACAAAATACATAAAGTCAACTAAAATGAAATACTTAAAGAATATAAATAATCATATATATGTATATTTATACCATTTATTGTTATTAGGCATATAGGATATCTCAACCATTGACTTTAAAACTTCTATTATCCATTGTGAAAGTCGCAACTTAACAACTTGATCAACCATCTCCATCTCTAATTAATCGAGCACAAAATCTATTAGAGGCCGGATGAAATCTTACGTTATAAAACTCTAATCATATAACTAATCTACCTACACCTAAATGTTATAGCTCGATATTTTCATCAAACTTTAATTTACTAGTCCTATATATATAATGTTTTTTAACGAAGTTATTTTCAAACACGATTTCTTCTAATTTTATAAAGATTGTTATCTAATACCTAAAATGTTAGATTTTGTTGTCAACTTATTTGTTGAGTCTTACAAATTGTCAAGAATTTATATGGATAGATAGATGTGACTTATACTGTATGATATACCATACATGATTGGGCAAACTTCGAATATATATATATATATATATAAAAGACAAATAAACTGCCAATCTAAAAGCACTCATAGTAACAAATTTTTTATTCAACTAAGATTTTTAAAATACACCCTAAATATGACAAAAGATTCGAAAAGGTCTATCTTAAATGTCATTCAACTATCTTACTATTGTCCAACTATATTATAATTCATAGATGACCAATGTAAAATATATACTCTATACCAACCTTACAATATATCACATTTCTATACCAGGATAACTTATAATAGCAGCATGCTTCATTATTCACAATTCTACCATTACGACTCATTTGTAGTATCTCGAAAATCAAAATATATGGTTTTAACTTATCATAAACTCTTTTAAATGTAAGCATGAGTAAGAAATTATGAATGAATACAACATAAATTGTGATAAAGAGGTCATGAGTTGGAATGCAATTGATGTAAATTAAAAAAAAAAAAAAAAGCCCTCGATCTCTTCTGGCCCACAGTTTTCTCTCTCTTTCTCTCTCTGTTATTTATTTATTTATTTTCAAACTTTGGCCTTCTATTTTCTACATTTTTCTTTAATCTTCCTATTATAACCTTCTATATTTTCAGGAATTTGGACCCAATTTACTAACAATTTGACGACTTTGGACTTAAAATGTCGGCATTCTTTAATATAATAGCATGGGATTTATCTTTGAAAAATAAATAGTAAATGATTTGTGCCCCTGGGAAGATATGTTCATTCTTTTTAGTTAAAAAAACATTGGAGGATTTGAACATGTTTATATTTTATTCGTAAGTTTATATTTTATATAGTTTGAACTATGTTGTTATGAAAGAAGAATTCGTCTTTTTTTCTTTTGAAATCTTACTCAGCACAATTACCTCAACAATAAATTGACCATAATAATAATCTTTAAGAAAAGGACCCTTATATGTTGTGCACCAAGGATAAAACAGTCAATACACATCATTTTATTATTCCAGACCAAATAATTTAGATTCGTTTATTTGTTCTTTTATTCAAATTCTCCATTTAGGCCCGATAGAAATTTATGCTTCACTTATAATAATTCAGTCTCTCACTTTATCACTAAAAAAAGGGGACAAAAAAAGAAAAGAAAATTCTGCACTAAAAAATGTGATGTACAAAAATATGCTCACGCTGATTTTCTTAGTACACCAATCTATTTTGTTTCAACAAATAGTATACCAATATATTTGAGATGGAGGATTTCAAAAAACAATATCTTGATTAAAAAAAAAAAAAAAAAACAAGTCAATGACTTGTTTTTCCATGCTCTTAGTCAATTTAATCATACATTATTTTTTTCAAGAACAATAAAACAAACTATTTAAATAAATGTATGATTAAATGTCAAATACCTTTGCTTTTAAAAGTTTGAGACTCTTTTTTAAAAAGTATTAATGACTATTTGAGCCAATTTACATACATTTTAATTATTTTTGCAACTTACAACATTTAATTTTAAAAGAAATTTGTAGAAAATTAATTATTAAGTAGATAATCATTATAAATGAACACATATATTTTCATTGAATAGGTTAGTGACACGATGGTTTTATTGTTTGATGGTAATTAGTACACTCCATACAGTTTGTGGTCCACCTTCTCTAATTTATACTAAAAAACACATATTTTCTTATATTCTAAAATATTTTTGACTAGTAGGCCAACTCATATAAGTTATATCAATAGACAATTTAAATTAATTTTATGTGTAACGAACAAAATTATTATTATTATTATTATTATTGTTATTATTATTATTATTTTTAGAATTATCGAGGCAAAATTATAAACTTAGACTCATTCATTATTTCTAAAGTTTAGAAACATCATTAATACAACCATCAAGTTTCAAGACTAAAGTTTGAAATTTAATCTCTAATTAAATAAAAATAAATGGCAATATCGAAGTAAAATAATAATACGAAGGCTGTAATTTTTGTATTTGGAATGAGAATTTCATTTCCATGGGACGTTCTCGAATATTCTGGGATCCCAATACAAGAGGGGTAAAATAGTAAAATGACAATGGTGTCCATTAAAATGAAAACCCATTACTTTTCTTGGGGAAAAAGAAACACACCAAAACAAGTGGCGATATAATCTGTCTCTGCGTTAATATAAAAGCAGAGCAGCCGTAAACCCTTCAATTCATTCCATTCTCTGCTTTCATTTCTTCACTGTTTTTTTTTCAATCTCCATTAAAAAATGTCTTCCTTCAAGAGCAAGTATCAGGGTATTTCCTCCCTTTCTTTAGCTCTTCAACTTCCGCTTCTTTGATTTCCTTGTTGCGATTCGATCACAGTGGCATTTTGAGCTTTTTTCGTGTTTTTGTTTGATGGGTTGTTGTTTTTTATGTCTGTTTGTTTTGTTGATTTTTTGTATCTGGGTTTTGTTTCTCGAATCGGAGTGAAGATGCTCTGTTTTGAGATCTGGGGTTCTTTTATTTTCACTTGGTTGTTTATGATTAATCCTCTGTTTTTTATATTTATAAGGATTTTTTTAATTATAATTGCGATATGGTTTCTTCAATTATTCGTACTTTGATCTGCTCTATGACATGTTTTAACACTAAATACAACATTAACTTCAATATTGTTACCATTGGTACAATTAATGGACCTGTTCGTGTTGATCTTGATTATGATTGGGATGTAATTTTCCGGTGACAAGATCATAAGAAGAAATCATCTGTTGAAATTCGTGAGTAACTTTAGTAACAAGATCTTTAATCTAACAAAAACATAGCTCTAGGACATAATGTAATTGGTTGGGGGCAGTAATTATGGGAATAAGTCTTTGGTGTAACGGGTACTTTTTTTCTTTAAAAAAAATTCAATGTTTTCACTCTGTTCTTTCAAAAGATTGAAGCTAAGGTGAAAAAGGAATCTAAAATAAGAATTGTGAAGGAGAGAAATCTGAACATGTGCAACTTAATAAATGTAGTTCTATCATGGGTTTTGATTTTTGAATATATTAAAGATTAACATGCTATTTAGTTATATAATAACTTTTATATTATGTTTGGATAAAAATATCATGTTGATCATGTCTATATTCTTTTGTATACTTTTAAGTGGTTTTTTTATTCATTCAAGTGATCTTTGTTAACTTCATACCATCTTTTTCATATGTTTTGTTTGTCTCTTCTGTTCATGTTTTGTGCAGATGAGCTCATTGCCAATGCTGCCTACATTGGCACTCCTGGAAAGGGTATCCTTGCTGCTGATGAGTCAACTGGTACCATTGGCAAACGTCTCTCGAGTATCAATGTCGAGAATGTTGAATCGAATCGACGTGCTCTTCGGGAACTCCTCTTCCTCACTCCCGGTGCCCTTCAGTATCTCAGTGGAGTTATCCTGTTTGAGGAGACTCTCTACCAGAAAACTGCTGCAGGTGAACTGACAAACTAGGAATTAAGATCTCCGATTTCCGCTATCGATTACCGAATGTCGGTAATAGATTCGCTGATTTGTGTTTGATGTATTGCAGGCAAGCCTTTTGTGGGTGTTTTAAAGGAAGGGGGTGTGTTGCCTGGCATCAAAGTTGACAAGGGTACTGTTGAACTTGCTGGTACTAATGGTGAGACAACCACTCAGGGTCTTGATGGCCTTGCGCAATGCTGCCAAAAGTACTATGAGGCTGGCGCTAGGTTCGCAAAATGGCGTTCTGTGCTCAAGATCGGTCTTACCGAGCCCTCGCAATTGTCCATTAATGAAAATGCATATGGTCTGGCTAGATACGCTGTTATCTGCCAAGAGAATGGACTTGTTCCCATTGTTGAGCCTGAGATTCTTGTTGATGGTTCTCACAGCATTGACAAGTGCGCTGAGGTGACCGAGCGGGTTCTTGCTGCGTGCTACAAGGCCCTCAGCGATCACCATGTCCTCCTCGAAGGAACTTTATTGAAGCCCAACATGGTCACCCCTGGATCTGATGCTGCCAAGGTTGCACCAGAAGTCATTGCTGAGTACACCGTTCGAGCTCTGCAACGCACCGTCCCTGCTGCAGTTCCTGCGATTGTGTTCTTGTCGGGTGGGCAGAGCGAGGAGGAGGCAACCCTAAACCTCAATGCCATGAACAAGCTGAAGGGTAAGAAGCCATGGTCGCTGTCTTTCTCGTTCGGACGTGCCCTTCAGCAGAGTACTCTCAAGGCATGGGCAGGAAAGGGAGACAATGTCAAGAACGCCCAGGCTGCTTTCCTTACGAGGTGCAAGGCGAACTCCGAGGCGACGCTCGGAACTTACAAGGGGGATGCTGTGATCAGTGAGGGTGCAGCTGAGAGTCTTCATGAGAAGGATTACAAGTACTAAATTTGTTCTTATGTGTTTATGTGTGTTTGTTAAGCATTTAAGGTCAGATCATTTTGAGCTATGTTTTTATTAATGTTTAGTTACAACAATAAGCCTTTTGAAGCTTTGGTTTTTGTTGGGATTGTTGAGTGTGGCTGGGATTTCTCTTTAAGTTGTAGTGAAGAAAAAAATACAGGATTTATAATCTATCTTTACATTTAAATTTGGCTGGCTTTCTGTTACTTTGCTTTTTTCCAGAAAGACAAAATAACTAATTTTTGTACATAGAATTAAAATTTAATTTAAAAAAAATTCAAAGGAAATGTTACTATTCATACTATAGTCATCATCTTCAAAGATAAAAAATTAGACCCATGCAGATAATATATTTTAAAAACGAGACAAGAAAATGACTCATCTTAACTGATTGCTGGAGTTTGAACATATGATTTTGTTTTTTAAAAAAAACAGAACTATGATGTTGACATTAATCAGAATGAAATACTATTAGTCTTTTATGAAAATATATAACGTTACATTTAGAATGAAATACTATTAGTCTTTTATTTTAAATTTTAAGGCGTCAATGGATGGGATATTTCATGAATGATAAAAAAAATTAGAAATTTTATGAATTATGTAACAATTAATCTCCTAAACTTTTAATTTGAACAACTATTTCCCTAAAAATTTGACAAATATTGTAATCTTGTTCTAAATTTGAAGAATTTTTACATGTTTGATAAGTATAGATTAAAGAATATGCTTGAACAAAGGGTCAGATTAAGTTATATGGGGAAGCTGAAGTAGGCTAGTTTTTTATTGCCAAAACATGTAAGCTGGACAAAGTACAATGGGCATGTTTGGTATCCTGCTAACAAAAACAATAACTCAACCAAGATTCGAGCATGTTCAAGAAGTTATGAATTGAAATCACCATACTTGATGATCTTCTATAAGTATAAGGCTAATTTTTCTGTCAGAAATCAAGCTTAAGTATATGATTGGAGTTTTCTTTTTCTTTGCGTAGGTTTTGAGGTAGCAATGGAGTAAAACAAAACATATTTTGTATTTGTAAAAAAATGAAAAATATATATGACAAATCTAACTTTACCACGCATAAGAATCCTTTAAATTTAGCGAAATACATTTAATGACAACGTTTATCAAATTTTTAGAGATGTGATTGCTCAATTTAAAATTTAGGAATTTAATTATTACAAACACTATACAGGAGTGTTTACAAAATTTTCCCACAAAATGAAACAAATTTTAGGATATCAAAATTAAAAAAAAAAAAAAAAATTCAAATATAGCAAAAATTGGAAAGAACATTCTATTCACGTGTGACATTATAAACCACGAACCAATAACCTTCAATGAAGTGAAATTGATAGAGTTCAATAAAGTTAAATTGATTGAAAATAGTTAAATGAAACTAATTGAAGCCGAAATTAAACTAAATTAAAGCAATAAGTGAAATTAATTGAAGAGAAAATGAAATTTGAAATATTATGCTCTATATGAAATATTTTTAATAAATTGTCAAAATTAAAATAGGGAGGTTAGATTTTGCCATTTACCGCTAGAAGTTTCCTAAAAAAAATAATTTTTTAATGACTATCCTTTTTTCTTCTTTATTATCGTTAAAAAAAAGTTCATATTCTAATTAATTTGAAGCAACAATGAAAATATAATCACTAAAATATGATTTATTACATAAATAAATAACAAAGCAGAATATGCATTTGTTATATATAAGAGAAACATAAAGTTAAATTATCTAAATTAATTTAACTTTTATTATAATTTGAACTTGGTAAAGGTTGTCGCACCACTCATAGTAGCACAAAAGATTGATTGCGATGCCCACACACCTATTTAAAATTACATGTCTACTCATTTTATAATTAAAACATAAAATATATATATATATATATATATATATATATTTTTTTTTTTAAATTTTATAATTTGAAATCTGTCCCATTTTAATTTCTCAACTTAAAAATGTACATATTACGATATCAATTAGAAAACGAATGTCTTGTAATTTTTTGGTTAATCTTTTAATTTGAATTGATTGGTATTTGATCAAATGGATCGGTGACACAGTTAATTATTTTGTTTGATGTTAATTCATTTCAACTCTACGATCACTGAGTTCGAGCCCGAAAATTGATATTTAGCTCTCATAAAAAAGAGTTGATTGGTATTTTCGTGTTAATTGAAAATACTTTTTGGGGGAACCTTCGCTCTCTTTCAAGGATGGAGTTTGCATTTTCAACCATTTCTTAGGTAGATTGTTTTTGAGCAAATAATGTTGATGATGGATTATTATTATTATTTTTTTCTTCTTCTTCTTTTAAAATCAACACTAATTGTGTTGAAGCATAGTTGCCTTATATTTGTTATTCCATGGGTAAAAAATTCATTCTCAAGTAGCCCTCTTTACTTTTAGTCTTTCCTTGTTATTATATGTAAGTCTTTGGATTTTGTTTGGCCCTTAGCAAGGGTGAATTCAAAAAAGTTACCTTGAAGGTTAAATTTGAATGATATTGAGAGATTACACTAAAAAATTATAAATTCCAAAATTTGGAGGGACCCCATTTTATAAACTTAACATACATAATATTAAAATATGAATAGGATTTTGGGGCCACCATCATATATGTATACAAACAAAATATTATTAAAATATGTGTGACACCTTTCTTATACAAGAGGTAACTGTTTCCAAAATTTGGAGGACATGGCCCAAAATATGGGTCTTGATCTTTAATATGTAAATGTAGGTCTTTGTTTGATTTATATTGGAAAAATACCTTTTTATTTATTAGATTTAAGGTCTTCCAATATTTTAAAATTGACCATTTTCTACTTTTCACATTTCAATAATACTCATTTTAGTTATAAAATAATGTTAACTAAAATTATGATTAGGAAAATTTTAAATTTTAATATATTGATAAAGTGATTATTTTAAGCCCCATTTGATAACCATTTTGTTTTTAATTTTTTGTTTTTGAAATTTAATCCTACAACAATTATCTTACCCTATGTTTTTTCTTACTTAGATATCTACATCTTAAACCAAACCAAAATTTGGTAACAAAAAAAAGTAGCTTCCTAAGGAGGTGTTTGGTTGAGAAATTATTTTGAGGGATTATTTTAAAGGGATGTTTGGATGACAAGTTGTGGAGAGTTTAGTAGAGGAATTATAATAAGAGATCGTTTGAATGTATTTATTTTTAGAGAGATTATAATAAGAACTTGTTACGATGTTTGTAGTGAAGTTGTAGGAAAGTCTTATTATTTATGAATGATTTGACATTTATGAGTTTTTTTTATAAAAATAATTTCTTTTAATTGTTTATTCTTTCAAATCTCAAATATTATATTTATATTCATAACTTTCTTGACTAATATTATTTAATTTGGTATTCACCATAATATTTTTTATGTTATGAATTTTATTTTAAATAATCACATAAAAAGTTTACAAATTAACTAGTTTGATGTTTTTTTAAATATTATGTGATGGACAATAAATTCCAATTAATTAACTCAAACTTAATCATATTAAATATACAAAAAATTCTAATAAAAATGTTTTTTTAAAAATAATTGATTAGGAAACTATATTAAATTACAAAATTTATTTTTGAAATATAAAATTGAATATAAAGTTATATTTGATTTTTAAATTACAAAAATACTTCATTAGGGAAACGAAAATAATTTTTAATTAATTAGTTGAAAAAAAATATTAGGTAGAAAAATAAAATTAATTATAAAAAAAATATCACTATTTTGAAATTACAAAACATAACTAAAAACAAAAATGGTGAATTTTTTTTTAGAAAAAAAAAAATACAATAAAAAAACATATTGTTAGCTATAATAATTTATTTAGGTTGTGAATTTTACTTTATATTTTAAAGAATTACTCAAAAATTTGTAAAATAACTAATTTTATGATAATTAGTGAATTAATGATGAATTACTCATATTTTGTTAGATGAATACAAATTTAAAAAAAAAAAGTTTAGAATAAAAAAAATGAATATAAAATTATTGTTATTTTCAAATTATAAAACATATTTTGAAAATATGATATTATTTAAATAAGAAAAAAATTATAATTAATTAGTTTAAACTTAATGATAGTAAACAAATGTATAAATATTAATTAAAATTTTTAAACAAAAAAATAAAATTGATTATAAAACTATAATTAATTTTAAATAACAAAATATAATTTAAAATACGAAATTGGTTATAAAATTATTGTTAATTTTAAATCCAAAAAATGTGTTTTTACAATATTATATCATAAAGACAAACAATTTTCAATTATTTAATTTTAAGAAAATATCAGATATTTCAAAAAAATAAATAAAAAATAAAATTGATTTTGAAAATATTACTAATTTAAAATTACAAAACATATTAAAAAATAAATTTAAAAAAAGAAAAAAAGAAGAAGAAGAAATGGAGGTGTTATTTTAAACTCTCATTTTGGTGGAGGGGTTATTTTAAACCCTCTACCAAAATGAGGGTTTAAAATAATTTCTAGGGATTATTTTAACCCCAACAAACAAACACCTCCTAAAGCTTGTTTTTGTTTTTAAAATTTGGTTAGCATTCACTTATTTTCTTGAGAAAAGATGGATACATTAGAGGAAAGATGGAACTCCTCGTAAGAAATTTGAGTAAAAATAAGCTTAAATTTAAAAAACTAAATAATTATAAAACGGGGCATTAGTTTTCAAAATTCACACAAGGACTAAAAATAAGTATTATAAAAAGATAAGGGATAAGTATATTTTGTTATCAAATATAGGAACCAACTAATTTGCCAGATCAAACTTAGGATCATGAAACGAAACTTAATTGAAATGCAACTAATAGAACAAATCAACACGCTCCCCATCATTTTTGTTTTCTTCAAAGTAGAAGAAGGGTAAAATATAAGTTTAGTTTCTATGGTTTGAAAAAAATTAAGTTAGTCCGTATGATTTGAAAAACCTAAAAAATAATCATTATGTTTCTAATTCATGTCTCAATGATGAAATTATGAGTTAAGTAACTAATATAACAAAATATTCATATCATTTATGCATGTATATTGAGCTTTCATGTATTTTATACATTAGTAATTACGTACTAAAAACTATATTTTACGTGTCATAAAAGGGATTAAATTTTAATTTTCATTCAACTCTAGTATTTGAAATCATGAATACTAAACTTTAACTTTCTTTGGAGCATAAGGAGTAAACTTATGTTTTATGCAAAAAAAAAAAAAAGAAAAAAAAAAAGAAAAAAAAGAAAATAGAAAGAAGGTCAAAGAATTGAACAGGGAAAGTCCGTGGTTTAGTTGAAGAAAGAGAGATATTAAAAATGTGAGTTGCAGAGCAGAGAGAGTTCAGAAAAAGTAGAAATGGAAGAAAGAGCATTAAATAAGAGAGGGTGGGGGGTTTAGAGAATAAGGAAATTAGGGTTTAAAATTGAAAAGAGAAATTAAAAAAAAAAAAAAAAAGGAAAATAGAAATTAGAGAAAGTAAAGAGCAGAAAGAGTGGCAGTGGAAGTTTGAAATAAATGAATGGTAATCCATTAAAGGCCAGAAATTCTCAAAGCAGGAACACAATGGCAGATATCCAATTTCAGGAAACCATTTTTACTTTCAAGTCACATCTCACTTCTTCACTAAACCTGCTTACTTACCTTTTTTTTTTTTCTTTTTTTGATACAACAATATTCGGGAAAGGGGAATTCGAACCCATAACTTCATGGTTATTGGGTTGTATAAGGTGCCGGTAAACCTGCTTACTTACCTTATCACTATTTAAACAATTTTTTTTTTTAATCGTGAAATTCTTTAATTTCTTATCTTTTTTTTTTACATTTAAAAATCAAACATTGAAAATTAAGGAGGAGTTTGGATGCCACAAAAAAAAGGAAAGAGAAATGAAAATAAATAAATAAATAAAGAGAAGTGAAGAGTCGAGTAAATACGTGATTAGTGAGTAGGAAACGGAATAGAAATGACACTAAATAAGTGATTGTTGAAAAATAAACAAAAAAAAATGATCTGATATTTGATGTAGCTTTTTAAAAAAAAAATTATGATGATATGAATATTTTTTAATATAATATTCATAATGAAATATATATATATATTTTTCTTATTTATAAATTATCGGTTTAAAATTCATTCCATTTCATTTATTGTTTAATTTTTGAAATTATGATCATTAAAATTATCCAATAAAGAAAATAAAATAATTCAAATAATTAAATAAAAAATCTAAATTATAAGTCAAAATAAATAATCAAACTATTTATATATTAAAATAATTAAGTTTAAAATTTTAAATCAAGATAGATACAATCAAATAAAACTTAATTAGTTTAGAGTAATTTTACCGTCCCAAAATTGCAATCATAAGTATGAATTTGCATGTATTTTAAAAAAAATTATGTGAATAGAAAGGTGTTTGATGAATAATTATAAAGGCAACATTTATTAATATATATTTTATATAATAAATTTCAAACACACAAATAATTATAAATATTGTTTAAGAGATATGGTATATGTAAAAACACAGTAAATATTGCATTTAAAAAAGAGATGTATTACATAAATAATATGTAATCAAATAAGTTTAGATGTTGAGTTGGTCTAAAGTCTCAACCTTAGATCTTAACTTGAGAGATACAAGTTTAAATCCTACTTTTAATAATATATTATTGATTATTTTTAAAAACTTAAACATTATTTTGATTTTTTTTAAGAACCCCCTCGAGAAGGGATCCAACCATGCACTTGTTTATCCTTCATGTCATAAAAAATTAAATGGTTATCAAATACCTGATTGTTAACACATTTTGATATGTGTCAATGGAGTTTATACTCACTTTCGACAAGTTTTTTTAGAACAAGAATAATATTTGGAGTTTAGAGATTCGATGCAACCTCTAAGTCGATGTTACATGTCAATTACCACAAGTCCATTTTAGCACACTTTGCTAAGTTTTGATTATTTAAAAACATTTGGTGAAGGATTTTTATTTTTTATTTTTTTTAAGATGTGATGGATAATTTAAACCTATGACCTTTTGAATACTAAATTATACATCATGTCATTAGAGATATACTTTTGTTAGTGGCAAGTTTCGAAAATCTCATACAAATGAGCAAAAAGTTGAGCAATGTTTAAATTATAACTAAGTGGTTATGAGTTCAAATCCATCACCTCAATTTTTTTTTGATAATCGAGAGTAGAAGTTTTACTCCACTATATCAGGGGCACTACTAACTCATCCTTATGTTAAAGTATGGAAATACATCGAAGAATTTTCTAGGTTAAGCGCCTCACAGTCATCTCAATTCAGGAACATTGAAAGAGCATATCTTGAAGTTGGTAACCTTATTCAAGTGAGCTACCTTCGAGACCCTCACCTCAAATATTATTGAGTCTAAAAAAAATTCAAGTAATCGAATAAAATGCTAGTCTTAATTTGATAACTATTTTACTTTTAAAAATTATACTTATAAATACTTCTTCTACTATAAAGTTTCTTAATTACTATTATTTCGTTGCCTACTACATATGTTTCACGAACCTTAATAAAATAATTTTCAAAATTATGTTTTTGGAATTAATGCTAGATTTGTGGTTTAAACACACTCGTCTGTGCGGTTTTTATTGTGAAGTACGATAGTACTATATATTAGAACTATAATGTTAAAATAATGCAAGTGAAAAAAAAAAAAAATTCTAGGGATTTAAAGAAAGTGATTTACATATTATTATTTCTAATAATAAACGTTCTGAAATTTAAGGAAAGGTGTTGGAACTATTTTTTTCAAAGAGACAATCTTTTGTCTAACCCTGCCACTTCCAAAGGACATTTCCTCATTTAAGGAAAGCTGAGGTTTGAACCAGCAAAATTGAGGGAGTTGAGTTTTGCCTTTATAATAATTTTAATACTAATGAATCCTATGAGGATATGTTTCGATCTAAGGATTTGAAAATTTAAGTATAGTAATTATGAGAGGTTTACTAAAGATACAACTTTATTTGTATCGAAGAATTATGAATGGTCGTCAAAGAAAACTCTCGATTAAATTGAAGAGTTATGAATAATTGAAATAAAAGTTACATTGTATCTCAAGAGTTTATGTGGTTGAATGAAGGTTTTGTTTTTTAGATGAAATTGAGTGATTCAAATTCATGATCTTTTGATTATAAATATGGAGGCATTATTGGTGTGTAAGATCGGAAGCAAAATAAGAGTCCGTTTGTGAAATTAATCCTAATAGCCACCTTAAAACTGTGACATTAAGGAGAACACACCCCACCTCTAAGAGGATGATTGTTTGATGTAATTAACAAGTTATTACAAATGAGTTTTTACAACTTCCCTTCAAATAATCACATCCAAACGAGCTATTGTAATCATTTAAAATAATTACTTTCTAATCATTCTAAATAATCGCAAATTTCTAACTATTCAAAATAATCATTTATTTCTGACCATTCATTTCTAATCATTCAATGTCTAACCATTCATTTCTAACAACTTATTTATCTCAAAATAATCACTCTTTTTTTTTTCTCCTTTCCTTTAGAGTCTTGATTGAACTTTATTTATTCTTTCACTCGGGAAATACAACCTATTACTAAAAATCAAATTTATAATCCATTCAAAATAATCTTTCATTTATAACCACTAAAAATAATCATTCTATAGTTCTACATCCAAATACCTTTTAAGGTATGTATACTTCAAACTAATTGAGTTATGTTTTTATTAAATAAAAAAAAATACAAATTTGTAATTTTGATCTAGAAAATATTTAATTAATGTCAATTTTTACTTGAATTTGCAGAGCTGATATTTTATTTTTACTTCATTAATTATAAACTTGATAATTTTGTTTTATTTTCTTAGGTTATGTAATAATGGAAAAAGTCACTGGTAGGGAACAGTCATTTCTGTCTTCTCAAAGATTGAAAATTAGCAATATATTTATAAAGCACATGCATAGCAGTAAAAATTGACCATGCATACATATTTGATTATACTAGGCATTTTGTTACTTATTTCAGTACAAATTAGAAAAACAAAAAATTCAACAGATTTCAAGTTGATTTTTTTTCCTTTACAAAAAAAAAAGAGAAATAAATGTGGATATGAGAAAAGGAGAAAATTTTCTAACCATTATTAGCTAAGTCATTATAGCCAAGAGATTCGTTTTACATCAAAATATGTTTTCATTTGTCACCGTTGATTATGTCCTTATATTATTGAAAAATTATTTATTGAGGCCAAATTATATTTATGGAATAGAGGAATTATAAAATTGTTATGCTTTCTGTATCAAATGATTATTAGAAAAGTAAGAGTTAAATACAAATCTGACTGTTAATAAAAAGAACTAAAATATTGTAGAGATTTCATCGAATAATTTGTCTTATATTAATCAACTCTTGAAAAATATAAAGAGAAAAATATATTTTTAGTGTTTGTATTTCAATATTAAACATTTTAATTCATAACATTTCATTATTGATCATTTTTTGTTTATCGGATAAATTTTTTTTTTTTTTTGTTGAGTATAAATTGGGGGAGGGAGACCCACAAACCCTATAAAGAGAGTACTACTACTCTCAAATAAATGAGAGTCAAATATCGATTGTCGGGATCGAATCATGGTCATAGTGTTGAATTTAATTTTCACCAAATAATGAAACTATTAAACTACCATCACTTTCTATGAGATAAAAAGTTGTTAGTTATATAATAAAAGGTTTAAATAAATAATAAGTAGACTAATTTTAAATTACAATATAGTGATAAAATGATTATTTTAGTTTTGGTTTAAATTTAATTTTAAAAAATAAGTATAAAAATAAACTTTAAAAATACAAAAATATATTCTTCAAAAAAAACAAAAAACAAAAACAAAAACAAACAAACAAAAACAAAAACATAAAATTGAACTTAATTATTCAAGAATAAAATTATTTAATTTGAAATAAAAAACCAAATAAAAACTAGACTAAAAAATTAGAGTCTAAAAATGTATTTTTTTTACAAAAATTTATAATTTGAAAATTTAGCCTTTTGCCGTACATTATTATTATTATCTAAAACAATTTGTGAACAAGAACAATATTAGTCCGAATTTCTCAAAAGAAGTATCTCTACAACAGCTATATGATTAACATTATTTAAATAAACTGATAAAAAACATAAAAGTTAATCATCATGGAGTGACTCTATTATTCGTCAAGGTGGACTTTGGAGTGTATAAGGTGAATGGTTTAATCCATCATGACCTACCTAGGAATTAATTTCCTATGGATTTTCTTGACATCTAAATGTGTTGTAGGGTCAGACAGTATGTCCCGTAACATTAGTCGAGGTGCGCGAAAGCTGGCCCAGACAGCCACGTATATAAAAAAAAAACATAAACGTTAAATATTGATGAATGAAACTGATTTCAAAAAATTGAATACCTTTAAAGAAAAAGTTGAAAATCATGTACACTTACAAAAAGAAATTAGATTGAAATACATTAGTGTACAAATGGAGAAGTAGTTGACCAATTTCACAAATCAAGAATTATATAGAACATAAGATTATTGACAAAGATTTAACCAAGAGAGAGAGAGAGAAGAAGAAGAAATATTGAATAACAAAACAACAATATTTGATTAATTTAATTTGCAGTAATATAATTCAGGGCTCTTCACTCCATTCAAACACTTGGAATGAAGAAATCCCATTAATGAAATATATTCAATAATTATCTAATTTAAGTGACATCAAATCCCAACCAGCTAATCCTAGATCACAAAGTGAATCTCTATCTTATTTCCAAGTTAGCTCCAATGGATTCAATTGTCAAAGTCTTCATTAAATATTAACTCAAGTTTGATCATTTCCATTGTTGAGTTTGAGCCCAAAATTTTCCCACAAACCTGATTGAGACTGATCTCCTTCACCCATCAAGAAACGAAAGCAGCTGTCTTGCACCACATGGCCGCCTCCGCCGCCCGCATTCGAGCTGTTCGGGCTTTGTTCTTTCATCTCGGTGCCACCGCCGTAGGCTCCACTGCCGCCGTAAAGGGAGGAATCATTTTGGAAATAGAGATTGTAGGTTGTTGTGGGGGTGGTGGCTGATCTTGAATTCTCCTTGCGTTTCTTGTTGCCTTGATCCATTATTTTTCTTTGGTAATTGTTGTTGTTTGCTAGTTCTCTAGCTGTGCTGTTGTTTAGAATCTTGCTATCGTCTTCATTTTGGTTCTCGCTGTTAATTCGACGACGCTCAGTCACGATCGTTCCGTGGTCGGGCGAGGAGTTGTATTCTCTTGATTCTCGTGATCCTGTTAGCTTTTGTAATGCCTCCATTAATGCTGCATCTCTAGCTTCTATCCATGCTCTCTCCTTTGCCCAAAAGTTTCTCTCCCTGTCTATTCTTGACACTTCTTGTCTCCTCCATTCTTCCTCGCGAACCTGAAAACGAATCATGCATTCGTTAAGGAATCACCGATACTCGATATTCGAAATTGTACATTTTTGTTATCTAATATAAGTAACACCTTTGAAGAAAACTTGCTTATTTGTTCATGTGTAGGTTACTCCTACATTTTATCGATGTAGTATCCATCGATATTACACTATCTTTTTTTTGTTATAAACAAAGAATATTATTTTAAAAAAAGGAAAAAAAAATCGTCTATTATGCATAAGTAAAATGTATGAAGAACCACATAAATAGTAGGTAAATTTTTCTCGACACGAATATATGATTGTCACTCTCACCTTGTTAGTGATTATATTATAAAACATTAATAACAGAATTCAAAAGGTTATAGATTCAAATTGAAAAGCAATATACATTACCACTCTTTCCTTTTCCTTTTGTTCGAGAGTTTTCATGAGCTTCTCCAACCAAGTTTCTTGCTTATCAATTAGCTTCTTCATTTGCGAGTCGATGAACATTTTGATCTTCGCCTTCCAGCATTTACCGCCTTGTCTCTTCCTCCTCTTCTCCATCGAATCGTTATCCATTACACCAACCGAGCCTAGGTCATCGTTGCTATCAGACGAGGCCGGGGTTTCAAATTCCGACGCGTTCGAGAGGCTGAGGCTATCGCAGTATTGCTTCGGCTGAGCGTCGTGGCTCGTCGGAGGATCGTTGGATCCATTTTGCTGAAATCTGAGGTTGCTATCTCCAACAAAATGGGAATCTTGAAGTGACGTGGCATTGCTGGTTTCACCATAGAGAGCTTCCAGCTGCCTGAAAAATCTGTAGTTCTTGCCATCTTGTCTTCCAGCTTTGCCCTCCTTTGTCTTTTTGTAATATTTATATAAATTTTCAAACTTTTCTCTGCATTTTTTTCCACTTCTTTGATAATTGTGTTCCTCGGCCATGATTCTAAAAAACAAAAAATAACAATGTATTAATTTAGATAGAAGGAAAAAAATAGAAAAAGAAAGAGAAAAGAAACAATTTTTAGTAATGATGCATGACAGAAGATAAAGAACCCTAGATTTGAAAATTCAATTTAAGAAAAAAAAAACTGAAAACAACAAACAAAAACGATAGATTTGTACCCAAATTGTTACAAATTCATCACATTACTTGCTGAAAAATATAAAATAAAGCCATAAATATGGATCTTTTTCCACTCAATCAACCAAACAAGATGAAAGTTTGGCGAATTTAGAAAATTGGGTAATTTTATTATGTTTTTAGGGGAGAGACTTTTTTCATAACAGCGTTCTTGAAACATTGAAGGGGCTGTTGTCAAGAAAAAGGATTTTTTTTTTTTTCCTTAAAAAAAAAAAAAAGAATACCAAAATTTCAAAATCTTAGACTAAAAATAAAAATAAAGACAGTATCAGAATTCCTCTTTCCCATCACTCATCAGTCTCTTCTTTCTAGAAAGTAGATTCTAAGACAAATTTAAGAAAGCAAACCAACCAGCTAAACTCATGGGAAATCAAACTCCAACCCAAAGAAAAAAAAACCAATCTCAAATTCCAAACATGTGTACATTTAATTAATCCAAAATCTTCCAACCAAAATAGAAAAACCACAAACCCCAAAAACAGACAATAAACAGATAATATATAAATAAATACCTAGAAACCTCATCCCAAAGGGGACCTTTTTGGTTAGCTTCCTTAAACTTAGAATCAAGGCGAGATCTGATATCCAAGAGAGTGAGGGTTTCCTGGCGAGGCCATCGAACAGCAGCGACATCGGGAGTCTCAACCTCGAAGGCGGTAGGGGGAGTGGAGATGAGGTCGGAGCGAAAGTCGGGGAGCACGGGGTCACGGGGCATCATGGGAATGAGATCGTAGGGGGTAGGGTGATGCCGAAACGGTACCGAAGCGGAGGCGGAGGCGGAGGCGGTGGAGGAATTGGAGAAGAGATCATGGTGGGGAATTGAGGCAGTGCTGAGGAGGTGGCGGAGATCGGAGAGATGGGGATATTGATCATCATCCATATCCATGAGAAAGGATTTTGAGAGAGTAGTGGGAGATTAAAATTAAAAATAAATAAATTTAAAAGAAAAAAAAAAAAAAAGGATTGTAAAATGAAAGGGAAAAAGAAAAAGAGAGAGAAAGATGAGTAGCGGCAGGGTCGGATCGTGTCGTCCACGAAAAAGCTAGAATTTACGCACTCGAGTCAGGAGGGGATGGTCCCATGTCTCTCTGCGTCAAAGACTCTGTAATGTTCTCTTCTCTCTGCGCCTATTCTTCCTATTTCTCTCTCTCTCTCTCTCTCTCTCTTTATTTTCTTTTTTTTTTCTTCAACTTTTGAGGGCTGTTTTTTGTGGCACGCGTCGCACGAGTGTTCGACTCTCTTAAGCTTTTAGGTTGACTGGTGAGTTATTATTTAAGTTTGTTTGGTTTGATGTGTCTTTGTAAGGAGGACTATTGTTCTTTCGCATTATATGCTATTGTTTGTTTTGGACATAAACTTTCATGATTATATATCGGTTAAAATAACATTTTGGTCTCTCAATTATTATCAAGTCCCTGAACTTATAAAAGTCCAAATTTGCTCCCTCAACTATCATAAAAGTTCAATTTTGGTCCCTAGACTTTAAAAAATTTAAAATTGGTCCCTAAACTTTGTAGAAAGCTTAAAAATAGTCCTCGACTACAAAATTTTCAAACATCCGTTTATTAACTGATGATGTGTCAAAAAAATAAATAAATAAATGGTAAATGGATTTTCTCTAAATAGATCAAATTAAAAAAAAAAATTTAAAAAATCATGTAGCTTCATTAACATCCAAACCCTCCTTTTCTTCAACTTTTTTTTTAACCCTTCAACCTTATCATAGACCAATAATTCGACTAAAATTGAACTCGGAAGGTGAGCAAGCCTCATCGTTAAGCTACAAAAAAGTGGGATTACTTGCACAATGGAAAGACCCATTGGTTTATCTCTTCATCGCGCTCGAAGAAAAAAAGCTACGTTGTTAATCTTTTGAAATTTGGCTTTCATGGAGGAATTCGAGGAAGAAACTTCGTTGTTTGTTTGAGCCACTACACATATCCAACTTTGGCAAGATTTAAACCCCACAGAAAAATAAAAACCTATACAAATAAAAAAAAAGTTTGAATGATGGGCTTAAGAAAAATTCATGGTCTTTATTAGAATTTTTCCTCAAATCTTCCATAAAAACGAAGCTGCAAGCAAAATTTTCCACTAACCTATCAATACAAATTGTAGACAAGTCCAAAGAAGAACCAAATCTAAAAATACTTTTCTCCCTCTTCTTCTTTATTTATTTTTCTTTTTTTTAAAAAAATTTATGTGTCTTCCCTCCCAATACTCAGTTTTTTGGAAAGCAATGACCAGAATATTAGAAGTAATTTTACTTGAGCATTTTAGGTTTTGAATGTAAGTTCGACCCTAAAAACTTTAAATTATAAAGATAAAACTTCTAATGGCAGTTCGAAAGTAACTAACTTTGCTCAAATGATGTAGAAGGGTTCAAATAAAGGTTGAAGAAAAGGACGGTTTGGATGTTGATGCAGCAAGCTACATGATTTTTTTTTTTTTTTTATAATTTAATCTGTTAAGATAAAATTTATTTACCATTTTTTTATTGTTTCTTTTTTACACATCATTAGTTAACAAACAGTCGTTAGAAAATTTTGAAGTGGGAGATTATTTTTAAGCTTTCTACAAAGTTGAGAGATCAAATTTAGACTTTTGAAAGTCTAGGGATCAAAATTGAACTTTTATAATAGTTGATTGACCAAATTTGAACTTTTGAAAGTCTATGGATCAAAATGAAACTTTGATAATAGTTGAGAGACCAAAATAGTATTTTAACCTTATATATTTCTTTTTTATTTTACTGAATGTAGTCTACTCTCTTTCTTTTATTTAATCATTGTAGAATAGCTTTATTTGTATCTTAATAAATCTCCCCGTGAATAAAGTGTCATTGAGTTTCTTATTGAGCTCATTCTCTTAGTTCGATAGCTAAAAATTCATTTCTCTTTTTGAATAAATAACGATCTTTTACTAAAATATTCAATCACCCCAAGCTAATATCTATGCGAACGTTCGAAAGAGCTCTTTAGTATGTATTTCTACTTTGACTATGTTTCAAAGTTTTGAACTTTCTTGTTAAGAGTTCTATCGAAGTGATTAAGTTAGGAGCATGAGATACCAACTTTGATAAGGACGACGATTTTTTAATCTTGGGAAGATTTTAATTGGTTTGATATTGTCCATCAAGGCATAAATTCTCATATCTTTGTTCTTACTTTACCCAAAAGAATGATGGTTGTGTGCTCACTTATATATTCATAATTTTCATTTATCTGATCAATGTAAGACAATTTTATTTGTATTCAAACAATTTGTACTCATTTGTGTATTCTCTATTATACTATTTGTTCTTTCTTGTAATTGGCCGACTACATGATTGAAAGTACCTACGCTCGTATCAAAACTTGGATTCGATAGACAACAAAAACTTTTATAAATACGTTCATTTATGGATTTCAAAATTGAAATTTTTAGAGAGGCATAATTTGAAGACAATTTTGGTGTACAATTTTTTTTTTTTTTTTTTGGATAATATTTTGGTGTACAAGTTAAGTTGAGGGTTTAGTTAGTTCGAGTTTAAGAAAATAGAGAGGGCCGTAGAGCTTAAATAGTGGTTAGATGTTTCCATTGAACTCGAGTTTGACCACTTTTCTTTCCAAATTTGGGTGGAGGTTAGCAAACTAAACTCTACGAAGTTTTTTTTTTAAAAAAAAAAAAAAAAAAAATTCTATTTTGTGCTTGGTGTCTTTTTAGTCCCTTCAAGAACTTTTATTTCTGTCCCTAGATTTTGAAATATATTTACTTTTAGGTTCTTGACTTATTGTATACATATAAAATGTAGATGTGACAGTAATCTATATGTTGAAATTGTGATGATGTGACAAGATCTAGTAGCTACTTGAACACATAAACGATGAGAGGTAGGTAATAAGGGGTGGGTTGTATATACACTCATGGCAATAAATTTTCTAGGTTGATTTACATTTTTTATATTTCTTGAATTAAACAAAAAAAATAAAAGTTTCTACATAGAAGGTACTATTACTCTCAAATAATATGAATAACGATTTCTATATTTGTGAAATTGAAATAAATGAACACTAAATAAGATAACCAACTGTATAACCGATCTATTCAATAGTTATAAGTCGTCTTTAGTGTACAATTAGACACAAAATTCCATTTTATGTCTAACATGTCCATATATATATATATATATATATATATATTAAAGAAATTGAAATAGGCCAAATACTTTACTAATGTGTACAAATTTTAAAATTAGATATACATTTTATGATGTTGGAAGTTTGCAGTCTAAACTTGTGATTATAATAATTTTTTAAAATATATGTGAATGTGCCAATAAACTTATAATTAGATAATTTAAATTATCAAAATGAAATTTAACCCACTTAGGCATATAGCTAAACTCCATGCAAGTGACATGCCTTCTCTTATAGATTATAAGTTTGAATGTTTTATTTTATTTAAAATAAAAATGTTGAAAATTTAAACTTATAAGGCTATCCACAAAAAAGGGGCTATTATGCATATTTTCCATCAATGAAGAATCATTTGTTTAAAAAAAAGTGAGAGAAGAAGAAAACTACATGAATATTTGTTTGGACCATTCATTGGATGGCAACTCAATAGGAAAAGACTTCTCATTTTTGTTTTAGTCCTCGATGTTTCCTAAATTAATCAATTAAACAAAAATGGGAGATATATTTTGCTTGTCAACGTTATTATGGCTATAGTATTTACCTACATGACTTTGTTTTTTCTGTAATATAAATGGAGATTGGGAACTCAAATTATAAATCTCGTAATTATTAACATATCAATATATGTATGTCTGCTTACTTTGTACACAATCATAAATTCATAAAGTAGGCATCTTGTTAGACGAGTTTAAATTTTTTGGGAAACTCACAAAGTTAGTAAAATTTAAAAAATAATTACAAATATGGTCACTTAAAAAAAATTAGCAACCATAATTATACGTATTAATAATAATAATGTTTAATAATACTGTATTAATAATAAATAATACAGTATTGATAATATAGTATTGAAACGTATTAATATCTATTGTGATTATTTTATTAGAATAGCGAGTCGGTTATAATTTCCCAAATTTTTTATACTAGTTCTGTCCATTATAATTTTCCAAATTTTCCTAATTTATTTTTAATCTTGGAGTTTAAAAAATAAACTTAATTAAGAAAATATAATGAGACGTGATATTATTATTACTATTATTATTTTTAAAATTTATGGTTGAATATTTTCATATATATAAATATTTTGAAGTCATAAATAGTAGGTAAGATGTCAAGTTTTGTTTTTTTTTTTTCTTTTTTTTTATACAACAATAGAAGGGAATGGATTCAAATCTATAATAGTTATTAGGTTGTACAAGATACCGTTAGAACTCTATTTTTATAGGTAAGATGTCAAATTTTGTAATAATTGAGAATATTAAAAAAAATCAAGACCAAAATGTAACATTTAGGAGTGTTTGTTTAGCTGAATTGGGTTGGAAAAGGGGTTATTTCCCTCCGTTTGGCTAAACGGATAAGAGTACCCAGTCTGGCACGAAAAATCCGACAATCTGTTCCGAATCTCCCTTTCCTCCGTTTGGCTCAACTGATAGAAAGTACCCATAACGCAAAAAATCCAACAAGTGAAGCAGAGCCTTACGTGCACGCGGCTTAAGAAATATATATTTTTTAATTTTCGTATATATATATATATATATATATATTCCAATTTCTATTTTTAGTTCAAATATTTATTACGAATGTTTTTGTAAGAAAACTTGCAAAATTAGTGGGATCGAGAAAATAATTATAATTTTGATCACTTTGAAAAAAATTAGAAATTATTTTCTTTTAATACTCTATTATTAATATATAATACCGTATTAATGAGTATTTATAATACAATATTAATGACTATAAATGTAAATACTTTAAAATTTATTTATATTTATAATTATTTTATGAAAAAACATATCAGCTTTTTTTATTTCAATTTTTAAAGATTGATTTGATAATAAAAAATAAGTTATTTTAATGGATTTTTTCTAAGTACAAATTAGAGAAAGAGACCACAAATTCTATATAAGGTACTACTACTCTTAAATAAATAAGAGTCAAATACCGATTTTTAAAATTAAACTTGTGACCATCATGTTAAATATGATTACTACCAAATAATGAAATAAAAAAATAAGTTATCCGAAGGGATTCAAACTTATGCCCATTCAAAGTATACCTAAAATATGGGTTTAATACTTATTTAATATAGGCAGGTTATTTATGTGTATATTTATTTGAAAAGGCAATATTTACCACAATATTTGTAATTATTTATTTATTTAAACTATTTATTATATTACTTAAGCAATTCAGTTTTTAAGCAATTCAGTTTTTTTTTTTTTTTTAATTTTTTTTATTATTATTATACAGTTGCTCGTCTTCATTTGATTTATCATACTTAATTAAAAAAAAATTGGATTATTTTGATTTAAATTATTTTAAATATTTTTATTCAATAATCGATCTTAATTATTTAAAGGGTAATCATAAATTTGGCCCTATAATTTAAAGAAGAATTTTGTCCATAGTTTGAAGAAAATAAAAAATTTAGTTTTTATTAAAAACTAAAATTTAATCTTTATAGTTTAATAAAACTTAAAAATAATTCTATGGTAAGTAAATTAAATAGATGAAAGTTAACTATTTATGTGTCAATAATTACTTCATAAATTAAGTGTCTTATTGAACAATAAAAACCATACCATTCACGCATGGACTAGTTACTTTCACACACCCTGATTTACTAGTGATTATGTATGCGTAAAATGAGATTTTAAGTTTTATATAAAACCATTAAAACTAAATTTTAGTAGGGTGAACATGGATAAATGTAGGCTGACAGAAATTTTCAACCCAACTCAAATTTTTGGATTGATCATTTTTCCAACCCAACCCAACCTTATAATTTTTGGATTGGGTTGGGTCATCGAGTCCAATAATAAATTATAAATTATAAATATCTTTTTATCAAATTAGTCCTACATTATATATAAACAAAATACAATATTCAATCAAGATAATTAAATGAATATAAAGATTGAAATGAATATAAATATACAATCATGTTCATATATAAGATTCCAACTATAAAATATAAAACAAATAGATAATTAATCTAACAAAAATAGATGACATAACTCGATTTCCATAAAACAAATATATAATTAAAACAAACACAGATATTTTGCATAATTTGACTATATATTTTATCATGATATATAAATTATAAAGATTTGAAAAAATATTAAAGAATATGAGAAATAA
>JBBMKA010000018.1:16396613-16425510 GCA_037833695.1 Sechiopsis laciniata | reverse complement strand
AAGAATATGGTGCACGGGCTACCAGAGATGGGCTATGATGGAAAGTTTTGTGAAGAATGTGCGCTCAGCAAGCATGCCAGAATCTCGTTTCAGAAGAAAGTAGAATATCGAGCGAAGCAACCACTCGAGATGATTCATACGGATATATGCGGACCAATTACCCCAGAATCTTTCAGTGTTAAGAGGTACTTCATTACTTTTATCGACGATTTCTCACATAAAATCAGAAGAATTCGAGGCGTTCAGAATATTCAAAGTGGGGGTGAAAAAGAAAACTGGTAGATGGATCAAAGCTTTGCAATCTGATAGAGGTGGTGAGTATACTTCGACGGTTTTTATGAAGCAGGGAGCAAGGCATAAGGCGTTTTCTAACCGCACCATACACTCCTCAACAAAATGGTGTGGATGAAAGGAAGAATAGAACCATTCTTGATATGGTTCAAGCAATGTTGAAGAGCAAAAAGATGCCAAAGGAATTTTAGGCGAAAGCGATGCAGTGCGCAGTCTATTTGCAAAATCGATGTCCACATGCGAAACTAGATGATAAAACACTGCAAGAGGCATGGAGCAGACGAAAACAGACAGTTTTGCACCTCAGAGTGTTTGGTAGTGTGGCTTATGCACACGTACCTGATCAGCAAAGAACGAAGCTTGAAGACAAGAGCAAGAAGTATGTGTTTATTGGCTATGATGAGAAAACAAAAGGGTACGAGCTACTTGACCCAATAAGCAAGAAAGTGATGGTGAGTCGCGATGTGCGAGTAAATGAAGAAAGCGAATGATAATAAAACAATTCGATGGAGGTCAACATTGAAGTTGGAGAATCACCAGTAGTTGCATCAACAAGTATGCCAAAAGAGTCTGAAACAATTGAAGAAGAAGAAGAAGAACCGCAACAACCCAGGATGCGAAGTTTGCAAGAATTGTTTGATACGACAAATGAGGTGCATCTTGTATGTCTTTTGGCAAATGCAGAAAGTATTAGTTTTGAGGAAGCAATGCGAGATGAGAAGTGGTAAACCGCAATGGATGAGGAGATCAATTCGATTTAGCACAATGATACATGGAAGCTGACAAAATTACCGAATACAAGTCAGCCTATTGGTATGAAGTGGGTATTCAAGAAGAAAATGAATGTGCAAGGGAAGATAGAGCGATACAAGGCGAGGCTTGTTGCGGAGGGATACAAGTAAACAGCGAGAATAAACTATAATGAAGTTTTTGCTCTAGTTGCGAGAATGAAGACAATCAGATTGCTCATTTTTCAAACAGCACAATTTAAATGGCCGATTTGTCAAATGGATGTCAAGACGGCATTTTTTAACGGTGTGCTTGAAAGGAAGTATACATTGAGCAACCACCCAGATAAGTGAAAATTGGAGAAGAGAAGAAGGTGCTAAAATTGAAGAAAGCGATTTACGGGTTGAAGCAAGCACCGCGAGCATAGAATCGCATTGATACGTATTTCAAGGATAACGGATACAAGTAGTGTCCGTAAGAGCAGGCGCTTTACATAAAGAAGAATGGAGGTAATGTGATATTTGTTTCTCTTTATGTTGATGATCTGATATTTATGGGCAATAGTAATGCGTTGATAGAAGAGTTTAAGAGCACGATGATGCGAGAGTTTGAGATAACAGATTTGGGCTTGCTGAGGTATTTCCTGGGTTTGGAGGTTAAACAAGAAGAGACGAAAATCTTTATATCGCAAGAGCAGTATGCGAAAGAGATCTTGAAGAAGTTCTAGATGGAAAATTACAATCAAGTTGCAACACCAATGGAACCAGGTACGAAACTTTTGAAATTTGATGGAGGAGAACGTGTAGATGCAAGCAAATATCAAAGTTTGGTGGGAAGCCATCACTATCTCACATGCACAAGGCCAGACATCGCATTGAGTGTTGGCATTATAAGTCGGTTCATGAAGGAGCCAGTTTATACGCATTGGAAGGCATTGGAGCGAATTTTGCGATACATCCAAGGAACAGTGTCACTTGGGATGTTTTATTCGAAAGCGGAAGATTACAAGCTGATTGGTTACTCCAACATTGATTGGTGCGGAGACATAGACGATTGAAAGAGTATAGCGGGATATGCATTCTTTATGAGCAACAGAGCTTTTACTTGGCAGTTAAAGAAGCAACCGATTATGACGCTTTCGACATGAAATGCTGAATATGTTGCAGCTTCATGGTGCGTTTGTCATGCGATATGGGTGAGAAATTTTTTAAGCAAGTTGGAGTTAAAGCAACTTGGTGCGACAGTAATTCGAGTAGACAACAGATCAGCAATTGAGTTAGCAAAGAATCCAGTGAATCATGAAAGAAGTAAATATATTGATGTTCGTTTTCATTTTATCCGAGATCATGTGAAGGAAGGAAATGTGGAATTGAAGCATGTAGCAAGTGAAGATCAAGTTGCGGATATTTTCACAAAGTCGTTGCCGAAAGTATTGTTCTAGAAATTCAAGAAGATGATTGGCATGGCAGATGGCAAAAGCATTTAAGTTTATGGAGAAGTTTTGTTGGAATAAACTTTAATGTAATTGCTAATTAAGGAATTAGTGGGTAGAAAATTAAGGAATTAATGGGTTGTCAATTTAGGAGACTAATTAAGGAATTAATAGATTTAGCAATTAGTGAGAAATACTTATGGAAAGAACTTTGAGACCAAGTTTGTAATAGGCCATAAATCGAGTGTTCCTTCATTGTGAATTGTAGAGAAAAAAATGTGAGAACGAGAATAGAGAGTTTAGAGAGAAATAAGTGAAAGTTGTAGAGCGAGTTTTTTTAAAAATAAAGAAAAGTGTTTTAGAGTATTTGTGTTTTATTATTTTATTTATAATTTTAGCTTCTACAACAATGAGTTCTCCTCGTGAAAAAAGATAAAATCTTTCATCTTCTAAAACCAACACTTTTGATGTCAATTTGAAGCTTCCATTCAAAACTTATAACACTTCTTCATTTTCCAACCTTCCAACACACTTGTTTCAATACTCAAAATTCATTCCTATGAATAAGTAAGCTAGTTTCCATTATGAAGAGAAATATATACGAAGCGTAACCACAACTTTATATATTCTATTATGATGTTGGACTTTTGTTTACTAATATTAATTATATATTATTTGATGATTTAGATTTATAATGATTGATTATATTTAATGCTAATTTAGAATTAAATTGATCTAATATGCCGTAAAAAAACACTTTTTTTTTTCTTTTTGAGACTAAATTATTATCGTTGGAGATTCGAATCCATAATTTTATGGTCGCTCACTTACTGCTATTGTCGACGACCAACACTTTTTTATTATTGAAAAGTAAAGAGTTATTGAAGATAAAATCATTGTGGTTTATATATTGCACCAATCATTCCTCTATCTTTTAGTCGTGATTTTAAAAGTTAAGACTTACCATATGAAAAGTTATCATGGAATATATTTAAGGTGCTCGAACATCAAAAAACCATTTGTTGATGGTTTAAATTTTCACCTTATATTGTTAAAATAAATATCACCTTATAATGATTTTATACAACTTAATAACAATAGAACCACAACTTATAATGATTTTATACAACTTATACAAAAAAATATATAACCTTTTTGGTCCCTTATTAATGAAATGATGCCTATGAATACCACTTTGGACTTTAGTGTTGTTCAACTTTTAATTTTCTCCTGCTTGCACTTCAAAGTTGCTTCAACAAAGATCGTAATGCTTACTAATATGATCGATAGTTTATTTTGGTTCGTTTGGTTGGAGAGGAACGCCCACTGCATTTTCAAAGACATATCTAAATCCAATCAAGCTTCATTGGAAGATATGATGGTGAATTTTTTTTTAGTGTAAAAAGTCTAAATTATTTAAAAACTATGATTTTACCGCTATAGTTCTAAATTGGAAAACTTTCCTACATTTTCATCGATGTACTTGTAATCATTTTATTTTTCTTGCTTTTTGCAGACTTAATATGAACTTTGGTATCTTTCTCAAAAAAAAAAAAAAAAAGAAAACAACAACAACAAAACAAAATAATAGTAAAATTCAGTAAAAATAAACATTGGAAAAAGTATGCTCTAATCAATCAATGTTGGTTAAAATAGAATTTAGTTCAAATTTGTTCCTATACGTCTAATTTTAATTCATATATATTTTCACATAAATCTTAAAAATTAATTCTTATGATAAAATTAAAGTTAATTTTTATTAAAACTAGTCCAATAGTAGTATTTTGTTAGCAATGAATTTTTTTAACAATCAAATATTATTGTTTCGTATAAATAAAAAAACTTATTTATTTATTTATTGGATAAGTAACCATAAAAAAAAATTAAACTCTTCATCTTAATTATCCAAAACTCTCTTCACCATTTGATCACTATAGGATACTTAGAGAAGAATTCCAACATGCAAACTTAGTAACTTTAAAATAACAATATGAACATATTCACATTTATAGAAAGAAAGTTAATATCTAGCAATCATTTCATAGCAAAGTTATAAATTTTACACAAAAATATTTTAACCTAAAAGGACAGCACAGTATTTTAACTCTCCACTGAAATTTGGTCCCTCAAATCTCTATCAACTCAAAGTCACGACTCTATATCCATAATAAAAACAGCCTTGTTTTAAAAACTTGAAAAAACCCTTTCCTCTCTCTTTCGTTCCCAAAATCTCCAAGCTGTCTCCGGCTATGGCTTCCACCCAAACCCTCTTCAGAACTCCGTTCATAGCCAACTGGTCTGCACTCATTTCCTCCTCCATAAATGCCTTCTCTTCATCTCTTCAAGCCCACCGCTGCCGCCCGTCTTCTTCTTCTTCACTTCCGAGCTTCCATTCATCTCCTCCATGGCTTCCTCCGCTGTCTACCGAGGCGTCCGCCGCCGCAACACCGGCAAATGGGTCTCCGAGATTCGTGAGCCGCGGAAGCCCAACCGTATTTGGTTAGGAACCTTCCCGACCGCCGAAATGGCTGCCGTGGCGTACGATGTTGCTGCCCTTGCCCTCAAGGGCAAGGACGCCCAGCTCAATTTTCCCAATTTGGCATCTTCTCTTCCCGTTCCCGCTTCTCGGTCCCCGTCCGATATTCAAGCCGTTGCCGCCTCTGCTGCTGCTGCGCTTGGAGCAGCTGCGGCGGCAATGGAGGCACGGGGTGGAGCTTGTGCAAGCGACGGCTATAGATATGATCAAGGGGAGATTGCAAATCATTTCGTTGACGAGGATTTGATCTTTGATATGCCTAATGTTCTTGTGAATATGGCGGAAGGAATGCTTCTTAGCCCTCCTCGTTTCAACGGCCAAGGCGGAGACGATAACCGAGACGATTACGCTGATCAAAACCTTTGGAATTTTTACTAGTAATTATATGATTATACATACATATATATCACGTATAAAACTATAGGCTTTGTATATCCATATATATATATATATATAAAGGAAGGTGCTTTAATACTCTACACCTCACATAAGTTTCTTGAATTATACCTCTAATTTTTTCCAAGTAAAATTCGATTAAACAATTTTCTTTCCAAGAATTTGAAGTGAGAAGAAGCAACCAAAACAAACCATTTAATAGTTTTTTTTTCTTATAAAAAGGGGTAGAAATTGAAACCCCATAATATAAGCCCTAACTTGCTGAATTAAGTTGTATTTTTTTTTCATACTGAAACTTGAAAAGCCGCCATGGTTGAGGTTGATTTGAGTGTATAAAATAAGAGTATTTAGAGACATAAAGTGGTTGAGATTTGGCTGCGGTTTCTCCATTGAAAAGGAGAGCAGTCGGTTGGTGGAAGAAGCAAAATAGCAAGTTGGAAGGTTAAGTCAGTTGATTAATAATCAGAACTTTGATTTAATGTGGACTTTTTTCTAAAGCATGTTTGTGGTTGTTATTTTATCAAATATTTTATGGGTATTAAGATTTTTAATTCAATAATTCAGCCACTCACTTTTTTTTTTTGGTGTGGTTGTTGAGTGTCAAGAAGGCACATTGATGGTTAGAGGTTGGTTTAGTGGTTAGTTTGTATAACTTCTCTTTGTTATAATGTGAGTTATTTGGTTAATATTATTGTTAGTGCAACTTACTACTGTTTCAGCAGAGTTATCTTCTCTTTTTTTTCATAATGATTGGGAATCGGAACTTCACTCTCTAGTACTGGGGACACTATTAGCTAGTTCATAGGTTGTAACATTGGAATACTTTAGTGAAGTGGAGACACAATAATATCACAAGTGTGGGTCTCAAACCTTGGACTTCAAGGAGAACATACCCTCAGAATCCAAGTCTTCAACGAACTATGCCATCCCCTCGAAAAATGTTGTCATTGTCCTTAAACTCAAGACCTATCCCTTATTTAAATAAAGGGTAGTGTTTTTTTTTAAGAAATATACGATATATTATAAAAAAGGGTTAAGAGTCATGATTACCGAACACTCTTCAGTTAAGAGCGATAATAATAGTTAAATCAAAATGATGGAATAGAGAAGATTTAGAACACCAAGAAGCCATTTTAATGATCACACTATCATAAAAAGTGTTCGGCTACACATCCATATAGGAATCCTCAAAGATTCGAGCATTACGCTCACGCCAGGCACACCACAAAATAGCTGCAATAATATTTGTCTTGATGACATTGTGTTGATTAGTTGGCTTTTTATCGATCATAGAGAGCAGAAATTCTGAAATATTGGTGTTAAAGGACAGAGGCCTGAAGCTAAAGGGGAGACAGCTCCACATACTACTCAAAAAGGGGCATCAAAGGAAAATATGATCAATATCCTTGTGAGCAGCTTTGCAAAGAACACATCGGTTTGGGTTAAGGTGCATAAGCGGAGATCTTCGTTGCATAGTATCAAAAGTGTTTAGACCACGGTTGAGCAAAATCCACAGAAAAATTTTGACATTTTTTGGGGGCCCTAGAGACCAAAAAGAGGAGAAGAATGAAGGTATACTGTCCGAGATATTTTCCATAGATAACGTTGCTTTCAAAGATTTCACAAAGAACATACCTTTCGGATCCTTCATCCATTCCAAAATAAAGGGTAGTGTAGTCCCACATTAGTTAAATAAGGGAAAGAGGGTTAAACTCAAGACCTACTTCTTATTTAACTAATGTGGGACTACACTCTATTTGTATACCCAACAATTCTTTCATACTACCACATATGAGTATTTTTCATTGAAAATAAGTTTTTTTTTTTTAATCGAGTTACATTTGAGTACACAAAAGTTTTAACCACTAATCCTTCTGATTTATACTTGAAACCCACTAAAAAGCTCAACCACAAACAAGATCCATTTGAATTAGTTTTGAGCACACAAACAACTAGCTTTCACTGTAGCATTATTTCATAAGTATCTTTCACCGGATGACTTCCATAAAAACTCCTCACCAAAGAGCACTTCATAAGACTCAGCAACAGATTTACTATAACTAACTACGACATATATCAATTGAGGTTTATATTATATATATGTGTGTGTGTGAGTGTTCAGATCAACTTGCGCACACCTTGAACTATTCTTCTAGGACATATTGTCTGATTCTCTAACATTTGGATGCCAAGGAAACCCGTAGGAAATTAATTCATAGATAGGTAGCCACCATGGATTGAACCCACAATCATTTAGTTAGAAATTGGGGGATTAGGACAGTGTAGACGTTGAGGGATTAGAAGTTAGAAAGTGATAATGTATCTTATATATGCCCTTTTTTTTTATAACGATAAAGTATTTTAATGGCAGGCACATATACGTTTTTTTCTAAAGTGAAAGACTTTTAATGGCAGACACAATATATACCTTTTTTGTTATAAAGTGATGAGTACTTCTAATGGCGGGCACAAAATATATTTTTTTTGGACATAAAAATAACCTATTTTAATGGAGGGACGAACGAGTGGACCATTTTAAAATAACTACCCTAGACCAGTTTCGAGGGGTTTTTAAAAAAAAAAAAAAAAAAGTTATTGGTGGCGGGCATCGCCCGCCACCTTTTATTCAACGAGCGCTCTGTGGATATGTAATTGTGGCGGGCCATGCCCGCCACCTATAATGCAAGCGCGTGCCATTGACACGCATTGGTGGCAGGTAAGGGAGCACGCCATGGAAACATATTGGTGGCAGGCAGACAGCCAATAAACCATGTTTTATATTGATTTTTGCAGGAAAATCAAGAGACAAACAGAAGTTGAAAGGTCTGCTACAATATCATAGATATTTTGAATGCACCAAAGGAAGAAAACTAGAAAAATACAGAGTAAAATTACTCTTAAGAAGCAAACTGAGAGCTTAATTTTAAAGTAAGAGACTAACGGGAACCTGAAAAACTGGAGAAAAAGAGCTATTTTGAAGCAAAACCCACAGACCTATGTAATGGACAAAACGCTCCAAGTGAGGTAACTCTTGTCCTTTGAGATATGAGCATTGAATTTCAAGATTTATGGCTGCTCCAAATGTACTTCTTCTTGGCTGTAGATAGTGTTTTGTCTTAGTTATTGCTGATATAGGATTGTTGTTGTTGTACTCTTCTTGGCTGCCATATTGTCCTTTTAATTGTTAAGAACGTTGTAGACTTCACACTTTTATTTTGATTGCTTTCATCTTTTAGAAGCATTTTCTTCTAAAATTGTGTTTAAAAATGACTTTTCATGTGTTGATTTGTCTTCACCATTTAGGCTCAACCATCCTTCTAAGTCATTAAATTCTGTTACCTCAAGTTAATGTGAGTTAGATGTAGAGGTATGAGTTTGAAGCTTAAAGGGATATAATTCTTCATAAAAAATTACGTGTCGAGATATGTATATACGATTTGACTTAGGATCAAGACATCTGTACCCCTTATGAATTGCACTATAACCAATAAAAACACATGGATAAGTTCTTTTTTCAAACTTATTTTTAGCATAGTTCCTTAGATAAGGAAAACATCTACACCCAAAAACTTTCAAGCTATCATACGTAGGTTCCCTTTTGTATAGGAGTCTGAAAGGAGTGTTCATATTAAGGGATTGACATGGCATTCTATTAATAAAAAATACTGCATTCATGAAAGCATCAACCCCATACTTAGTGGGAACGTTTACTCGGAAGAGTAGGGTCAAACCAGTCTCTATAATATGTCGATGCTTTCTTTCTACAACCCCATTTTTTTTAGAGGTATGAGGACAAGTAAATTGATGTTGTATTCCTTTTTCCTCAAGATATATTTTTAAAGCAATGGAGGTGAACTCACCACCCCCATCACTTTGGAAAACTTTAATTCTCTTATCAAACATTGTTTTGGTCATGGTTTGAAATTTCACAAAATATTCACAAAAGTCAGACTTCTTCTTAAGAGCATATATCCAAGTGAATTTAGAGAAATCGTCCACAAAACATGCATAGTATTTAAAATTTTGACATGAAGGTGTGGGAGCAGGTCCCCAAGGTCACGACAGACTTTATCAAAAGCTGACACACTTAAACTAAGACTAGGCTGAAAAGGTAGACTTGAGCTTTTGCTCAATTGACACTCAGTACAAACTTTCTCAAGTTTTTCCCAACAAGAAATATTTAAAGACTTTCTACTACTCATATGCCTTAAGTAACTTTCATTTAAATGACCCATCTTTCTATGCCAAATAGAGTATGAAGCTTTGCTTGAAGCAAGATAAACTTGCTCATTCTTTTCCTTCCTTGGAACTTAAACATCCAAAGCATAAAGACCTCCCCTCTTATGACCTCTTGCCAATGTCTCCCCCTGTTTGTTCTTTACAAAAAAAGATTCAGCATTAAAGGTTATTGTATAATCATTATCCTTGGTAAGTTTGCTACCAGAAATTAAGTTTTTTGTCATACTAGGCACTACTAAAACATCCTTTAATGTTAATTTTCCACAGTTAGTATCTATGATACTTTTCCCTACATGTGAGATTTCTAGGCCATTTCCATCACCTATATAGATAGAATCATTACCATGATAACGCGCAATTGAGACTAGCTTACCAGAATCATTTAGGATGTGAGATGTTGTCCCTGAGTCCGCATATAGGTTGGAATCTGCATTGTTCACTAAACTGAAGATAGCCAACGCTCTAGTGACATTTTCACGTTGGTAGCTGTGATCAAACCTATTCCAACATTCAAGAGCTGAAGTGATTAGCCTTTCCACATATTTGGCATAGAATTTCTTCATCATTAGTGAATAAAGGAGCTTCATTTGTTTGCTCCCTTCAGATTCAAGTTCTCTTTTTGGTGCAGATGCAAGCTGAATAAAGGATCTCGTTAAAGAGGACGTGTTCGGATTTGTTGAGAGATTTGTTGTGTCACTCTCCCAAGATGAGTTTGATGAAAGTTTTGTTGAAAGTTCCTTCCATTTTGGTTTTGTTGAAAGCCTCTTCCTCTTGAAGAGAAGAATCTCCCTCTTCCTCTATTTTTTCCTCTTTGGGTGAGCTTGATTGTGATCTATGTTCATGCTCTTTTCTTTTTCTGCTTCAAGCTCTAATTACTGCTCATGTGTTTTTAAGGAAAGAAGAAACTGATTGTATGTGGGATAAGGGGGCTTTGACATCATGACAGTTCTAAACTGATCCCTGTATTTACTTCCTAAACGTCTAGATAGATGCATTACCTTAGTTAGATCATCAAAAGGTTTTTTCATTGCAGCAAGTTTGTCACAGATTCTCTTGAATTTTTTGAGGTAATCATCAAGAGACTGAGTTCCTTTCTTTAGATTGATCAAAGTCTCATTGAGATGGAGTTCAATGTAAGAAGTAGTTCTTCAAGGCATTTCCACACTTGATGAGCAGTTTCTGACCCTTCTAGTAGAACCAAAATGTCTTCAGATATGGTCCCAAGTAGCCACGAGACTAAGAGCCCATCGTTGTTTACCCATATAAGTTGTTATTCATTGAACTCATCAGTTTCTTCCTTGTCTCCCTCCTTTTTATTATTGAGATAGTCTTCATCCAGATGTTTCAGCAGCCCCAAGTTTCTAATGATAGAGTGGCTTGAGATTTCCATAGTAGATAGTTAGTTGAAGTCAGTTTCATAGAGATGAAACTTGAACACTGATGAAAAGTTTGAATAGAGAGAGCAGATTCTGATTTTGTCATAATGATGGAAGTGATGAGAAACAAAAGAAAAATCACACACGTTCCTTTGATGCAAGCTCTGATACCCTAAAAGAACAGCCAATAAACCTTGTTTTATACTGATTTTTGCAGGAAAATCAAGAGATAAACAGAAGTTGAAAGGTCTGCTACAATATCATAGATATTTTGAATGCACCAAATGAAGAAAACCAGAAAAATACAGAGTAAAATTACTCTCAAGAAGCAGACTGAGAGCTTAATTTTAAAGCAGAAGGAGACCAACGGTAACCTGGAAAACTAGAGAAAAAGTGCTATTTTGAAGCAAAACCTACAGACCTACGTAATGGACAAAACACTCCAAGTGAGGTAACTCTTTGCCTTTGAGATATGAGCATTAAATTTCAAGGTTTATGGTTGCTGCAAATGTACTTCTTCTTGGCTGTAGATAGTGTTTTGTCTTAGTTATTGTTGATGTAGGATTGCTTTTGTTGTACTCTTCTTGACTGCCATATTGTCCTTTTGATGGTTAAGAACGTTGTAGACTTCACACACTTTTTTTTCATTGCTTTCAACCACCTATAACCTAAACGCACGCGCCTATTGGTGGCGATCGTCGCCCGCCATTGTTACTAGGCACGCCATTAATTCGTTACGATGTCACTGAAGTTAATGGCGGGCCTGTGTCCGCCATTGATTCGAAATAATGGGGGGTTTCGCCCGCCATTTATTCTCAAAATTCTACTAGTGCCACAACCATTTAGTTTCTTAATGTCATTTTGACCACTAAATCACTCATAGTGGTTCATTTGAGACCTCATATTCTTTGTTTGGCACTTGAGAATTCTACCAGTATGGCTGAGTTAATGGCTCCTCTCTAATACCACTTATCTAGAAGGATTTCTATATTGATATGATATTCTCTACTTTAAATAATAAATACTCATAGTTTTTTTTAGCCAAAATACCTTATTGGAGATGATTGTTCTCCCTATTAAATAAAAAATCTACCTTTTTATTAAACCAATGTAGGACTATACTTTGTCTATATTCTTGATCATGTCCTATTTTGACTAGCTTATCTACTTTAGACCTCATGTCTGATGGATTTTGAAACTAAAGAAGGAATGGATTCCATCTATTATGGTCGTACAATTATGAACTAATATTTTACTGAGTTCTTTACAATTTAATAATGTACCAGTGACATCAGTGTATTCTCATAGATATGGCTTTGAATTCCCTAGTCCATAATTATACTAAAAAAAAGTTATTCTAAGAGCTCATGTATTGAGGCCAACCAAAACATAATTAAATAATGACATATTTTCTCAACCCAAAAGGCCATAGTTAATTAAATGAGAGGTATGTGTTCAAATTTCAATTGTACTAAAAAAAGGCTTGATTTTAAAAATAAATAAATCAATAAAATCAATAATTATTTGTTAGGATCTCACAATTATCTCGCATTGGAAAGTGGGTGAGTCCTACAAGCATTTATAAGAGATATGAGTTACTCCTCTCATTGTCAATTGGTTTTGAGGTAGAACCTCATATTCTCTAATATGGTATCAAAGCCCGATGAGAGGGCATGTTGTGGAACCTCATATTCTCTTTAATATTATTGAGTGTGGAGATTCGAATCCATGACCTTCAGTCTTCTGGTTTATGGGGACACAGTATTGCCGTTGAATTATTACTCTGGTTGCCTTTAAACTAGGTTTTATTTCTGCTTTAATTTTATATTTTTCTAAATGAAGTTGGTCTGATAACGGCCACTTCTTTATTTATTATTATGTGTATAAAACTATTTAAAAAATATTAGCTAAATTATTTCTTCTCGGTCTACCTCTCCCATACATTTTCATTGGTATTTAATAAAAGAACAAATCCTAAGTAGTAAATTCCACACCAAACCTACTAGTAATTTTAAGAAAAGAAAATTGTATTTCTAAAAAATCTAATTTTTATCCATCAACAAATTCAACAATAATGTACATTTTTTTTAATTCAGATTTTAAAAGAGTTTTTTTAGTTAAATTATAAGTTTAGTATCTAAAATTTAAAATTTATATTTATTTGGTACATGAACTTTCAAAAGTGTACCTATCATTTTTTTTTTTTTTCAATTTTATGTTCATAAGTTCTTGAACTCTTAATTTTATATTTAATATACTTATTCAGTTTTATTATTTAAAAAAAAAAATTAACTGATTTATTAAATTTGAATTTCATTTAGCCCTAAATTTTCAATTTTAATTTTTCTTAAAGATCAAAATTATGAACTAATTTTTTTTAATTTTAGTTTACATTTTATAATAAATTTAGAATAGTTTATTTAAATATAATATACTTTTTTCTTCTATATTTATTCTTTTCCCTCTATATTTCTAGAATTTGTTTAGTTTTCTTTTCTTGCAAATAATTTAATTTGTTGATATGTCATATTCGTACTCTCTTGAGATAAGAAGCTGAGAGTGAATAATGGAATGTCTGCAGAAGAAACGTAACACCGACCCTTCACCTTCCTTTTAAATTAATGCCAATTTTTAAAGTTCATGCATATAAACATGTTTTTAAAAAATGCACATAAAAATGTAACATTAAATTTTATATGTTTTTTTTTAAATTTTGATATGTGTGATTGTCCGGATCAATTTTCACGTACCTCGACTAATGTCACGAGCCATATCTAAAAAAAATCATAAGAAATTAATTTCTAAATACGTGGGTATCATGGATTGAACTTACCATCTTATGCACCATAAATTCCTCTTTAACCAATTAATCCAATCCATGATTGTTTTAAATTTTATATGTTTGGAGCAATACAAACCTTTAAATTTGTCTAATAATAAGTCTAAAGATATTTATAAGGCGAAAAAATGAAAAAGAAGACCTATGAAAAAGGTTTAAAATTTAAGGATGTAATATTCCATTTTTATTTGAGTGAATAATTTGGTGTCTAGTTTTATGTCTATGATTTATGTTGATGAAGTAGTTCAATTTAAAAATAAAATTCATGACGTTGATTTTTTGCTTTTTCCAAAAATCTCATATAAATTTAGATGAATATCCTCATTATTATACTAGAAATCTTTATTGTGTGATACTATTTTATCTGTCCTTTTCAAAAAAAAAATTTATTTTTTATTTGTAAGACCAATAAATTAGATGAAATTAAGATTTAGGAAATACTAGTTACTTCTTGAATATTTCAAAAAAAAAAAAAAAGCTACTTCTTGAAAAATTAGCTTTCAACCATATTTATTCTACCACCCTTAATTTTACATCATAGGCATCATTTCATCTTTAATTTTCGTCAGCTTTGACTTTGAACTCCTTGTATATAAAGGAGCCTTTTACAAAGGGCCCCTCCAAAAAAAAAAGCCTATGTCGTTTTATTTTATGAGAGAAATTTGGATGCATTTATTTTTTATTTGGAAAAAGGGAAATAATTAAACAAAATTTATTTTAAGTGACAATTTTTTAGTCTTCTATTTACTCGATAAATTACCACTAAATAATAAAATTTAACACGCTATAAAATTTTCATAATTAAATGTAGGGATGAAATTAAAAAAATGACTCACTAATTATGAGAAACTTTTTTAGTCAACAACTCTTAGAATTGGGACAATTTGGAAATATAGTTACATTATTCTTCCTAAAATTTCAATTTAGTTATATAACAAAGTAATTTAGGTCATATTTTAACATGATCAATTTTACATATATGTTTCAATTTAGTCTACAATTTAAAATTTTAAAAATATATATGATCTACATTCAACGACATATGTACACATGGAAAGATAAATCATGTTCAGCTATAATCCAAACTTTTCTCTAACTATAAAGTTACATCACTTCTCTTAAAATTAGCCATCTATTTAAAGGTTAAAATTCGTTATCTACCAACTTAGTAATTTCTAGGAGTTTAGTAATCAAAAACAATTTACCGATTTCAAAAAAAATAATAAAAAATCAAATACAAATACCCATGTTTCAATCATTGGAGGGTAAAATTAAAAAGAAAAAGGAACAATAAATAAATTCTTTTAGTATCACCACACTAAATTACACAGATGCATTAACGCCTAAATTATTCAAATAAAAATAAAAAATGAAAATAGTATTTCAATTCAATTAAATTACCAACAAAAATTGTAGGTGAACAATATCTAGTCTTATAGACTATGAAGTCATGCGTTCGATTTTCCACCTTTATTATTTTATTAAAAAAATTGATTGAATCTCTCTGAATTACCTTAATCCCCTAAATTTAAGATTGTTATGAAAACAACAATCAACAATCAACAATCAATCGAAAACAATAAAAAACGTAAAACAAGAATACCAGAATTACGTAGTTCACTAACGTTGTGTTAGCTACATTTACGGGCAGAGGAGAGAACGGTTTTATTACTTTAGGAGATAAGAATACAAATGTTTTGGTCTAATGAAACTAGAGAACTTACCGAGCTTATATAGAGCACTCTCTTAAATCCTATTACAAATAGGCTCAAATACATAGAAGATCAAATCCTATTCATTTAGGTATAGTATAGCTCAAATCCTATTACAATTAGCTTTAGGGTTCAAAGCATATCTCAACAAATCTCCACATTGACTTGAACTCTCCTTCAAATCAATCAGATGTATACCAGACCTATATTAGATGCTTCTTCCTCTGCCTCAGATGGTCCCCTAGGGACCTCAACAACTATAAACGTTCAGCAAGTCCAAATAATGTTGGAAGTTACTATGTGGCACTACCTTGGTGAACATCTGGATTATCAGGAGTTCCCACTTTTAAAACCTTAACCCTATTTTCATTCCTCAGAAAATGGTACCTCACATTTATGTGCTTAGTTCTTTCATGATGAACTTGATCTTTGGCAAGACATATTGCACTTAGACTATCACAATACACTACTGCTTGATCATGATGTAGACCCAAATCACTGACTAGCCCTTTCAACCATATTCCCTCTTTAGTAGCTTCTGTCAAAGCCATATACTCTACTTCAATTGTAGACAAAGTTACAATAGGTTGTAGAGTAGCCTTCCAACTCACAACATAACCACCTAGAGTGAAAACATAACAAGTCATTGATCTTCTACTGTCAACATCTCCCACATAATCTGAATCAGAATAACCAATCACTAAACACTATGTCTCATTCCCATAAACAAAACCAACATCCAATGTACCTCTAAGATAATGAAAAATCCTCTTCACAGCTTGTCGGTGTTTCTTTCTATGTTGGCCCATATACCTACTAACAACACTAACAGCATGAGTAAGGTCAGGTCTAGTGCAAACCATAGCATACATCAAGCTTCCAACTGCACTAGCATAAGGAACACGGGACATGTATTCCTTCTTAACTTCAGATTGGGCTGCGAATTCTGAGGATAAATGAATATTTGCAGCACTTGGGGTATCTATAGGCTTTGCTGATAACATGCCAAACCTTGACAAAATTTTCTGAATGTAGCCTTTCTATGATAAGAAGAGCTTCTTCTTTTCTCTTTCCCTATAAATTTCCATACCCAAGATTTTTTTAGCAGCACCCAAATCTTTCATCTCAAACTCAGCACTTAGCAGATCTTTCAACTTCTGAATACCCGACTTCAATTTTGCAGCTATGAGCATATCATCCACATACAGAACCAAATAATCATTAAACCATCTTCACATTTGTCATGATACACCAACAATCATACGGACTTCTGTTGTTGCCTAATTCAACCATATAGTTGTCAAACCTCTTGTACCACTGTCTTGGAGACTACTTTAGTCCATACAAGGACTTCTTCAACTTACATACATAGTCCTCTTTTCCATGACATTGGAACCCATCTAGTTGGGTCATATAAATCTCTTCATCCAACTTTCCATGCAGAAAGCTGTCTTCACATTGAGTTGCTCAAATTCTAAATTCTAATGTGCCATCACAGCTAGTAGCACCCTGATAGACGTGTGTTTGACTACTGGTGAGAAGATCTCATTGTAGTCAACACCCTCTCTCTGTGTGAACCCACTTGCAACTACATGAGCTTTATAATTTATCTCCTCTGTAGACGAGATTCCTTCCTTCTTCTTATAGACCCACTTGCAAGTCACAATCTTCCTTTCCTTTGGTCGTTTGACTAACTCCCAAGTCTAGTTCTTATCCAGAGATTCCATTTAATCACTCATTGCAGCAAGCCACTTCTCTTACTCACTACATGAAACAGAGTAGACTGTTCATAAGTATCCACCTCTTCAGCGACCTGCAGTGCATAAGCAATCATATCCTCAAAATCATATCTGATTGGAGGTCGAACACTAGTTCTTTTAGCTCTATCAAGGGCTATACTTGGTAATCTGACTTCCATGTTAAAAGATTGCCTAGTGGTATCAGTTTCAGTGATAGTTTCTGTAGCAGTACCTTACATATCTGACTCATCAATTATAGCATGTTGATCTATATCTCCACCTTGGTGTTGTGATTCACCTTCGTTTGAATTGAATTGTAGCTCCACCTTTTTATCTACACCACTATTATCCCCTAAAACTGTAGACTGTGCAACGGAGTTGAATGTAGAGTTATCATCAAAAGTTGCATTTCGACTGTGAATAACTCTATTCTCAGAAGGAGACCGTATTCTGTACCCGTAACTCCATTTCCATAACCTACAAAAACACCATTTTTCGCTCTTGGCTCTAATTTGCCCTCACTAACATGATAATAAACATTACAACTAAAAACTTTTAACAAAGAGTAATATGGAGGCTTGTTAGACCATACCTCGTATGGTATCTTACAGTCAATGCCTATGTGAGGCCCCCGGTTGACCAGTAGCACGATGTATTAACTGCTTCTGCCAAAACTTTCTAGCTAACTCAGCATTTGAGAGCATGCATCTTGCTCTTTCTATTAAAGTTTGGTTCATACGTTTTGTTACCCAATTCTGTTGAGGTGTGTCCCTTATTGTATGATGCCGAACAATCCCCTCATTTTTTTTATAGAATTCATTAAACTCCGAACTGCAAAACTCAAGGCCATTATCTGTTCGAAATCTCTTAATCTTCTTCTCTGTTTGATTTTCCACCATAACCTTCCACTGTTTGAAATTTTTGAAGGCTTCACCTTTGTGCTTCATCATGAATATCCAAGTCATTCTTGAATAATCATCAATAATTGACAAAAAAAATACATGCTACCTCCAATTGGTTAAACTCGAGAATGGCCCCAACAGTCAGCGTGGATATAATCAAGCGTACCCTAGGTACAATGGATTCTCTTAGAAAACTTGCTATAAAGTTATTTCCCAAACACTCAGTGTTCACAGAATCCCAAATCCTACACCTTATGTCCACACAGAAGATCTCTTTTCGACAAGATCTACATTCCTCTTCCACTCATATGGCCAAGTCTCATATGCCATAACTTAGTCATGTTTTCTTTCTGAACTGCAGACGATGCCACTGTAGCTAAACCAGTCAACGTTAAACCTGCCAGAAAATACAGAGTTCCCCGTTTTATCCCTTTCAGAAGTACCTTTGAATATTTGTAGACATACATTACTCCATCTTCACCTTTGAAACTGAAACCTTTACTGTCCAATATACTTAAAGATATCAGACTCTTCGTCATTAGCGGAACATGCCTAACATCATTCAAAGTTCGTGTGTTCGTATTCTAATTGATTCCAACTACTTTGAAGACTGAACTGTTTTCCATAAGCACATTGCCTCCATCAATCTGCTCATACGTCGAAAACCACTCTCTGTTTGAACACATATGATACGATTCCCCTGAATCAGGAACCCACACATATTTGAAATATGTGTGTTCATTTACAGCTAGGATCAAATCTTCTTCTGAACTGCCATCAACTTCTGCTACGGCTGCTGAACCTTTCTTTTTATCGGTCTGATTCCAACTACTGTGAGTACAGTCGCGCTTCTAATGTCCCTTCTTCTTACAATAAGCACAAATATCATTTGCCCTAAAATTATAAGGCTTTGAGCCTTTAGGAGGTGGGGCAACTTCCTCTGACTTCTTCTTCCCAGGCTTTCCATGACCTTTACTTGCTATTGCAGCCAATCCAGATGCAGAATTTTCTGTTGTACCTAAACCAGCGACCTTGTGATGGTCTTCTTTAGAAAGAAGAGCATTCTTCACTTCCTCTAGAGACAACGTATCTTTACCCACAATAAACGAATCCACAAAATTCTCGTACGGCAGTGACAAAGAAACTAATAGAATTAAGGCAGCATCCTCATCATCTACCTTAACCTCAATATTACGTAGATCCATTAATATTGTGTTTAACCTATCTAGATGATCTTTAAGAAGCGTACCTTCACCCATACGGAGGCAAAATAATCGTTGCTTCAGAAGCAACTTTTTGGTTAAAGACTTCGTCATGTAGAGACTCTCGAGCTTCAACTACAAACCAGTAGCCTTCCCTTCACCAGCGACCTCGACGGTGACGTTATCTGCCAAACACAGCATGATTGTCGAATAAGCCTTCTCCTCTAGACTTGTCAACTCGTCGTCATCATCTACATTTTGATTCTTCTATTTGGCAGTAAGAGGCTTCCATAATCCCTGTTGCTTTAATAAGACTCACATCTTGATTTCCACAAAGAAAAACTGTTCCCTCTGGTATTCTTGTCGACCTTTAATTTTGACCAAACATCTTCGATTCTATTATTGAAAAACAAATGTGGAAAAAACGAACCCTAGGCTCTGATACCAGATTGTTATGAAAACAACAATCAACAATCAATCAAAAACAATAAAAAACGTAAAAGAAGAACACCAGAATTGCGTGGTTCACTAACGTTGTGTTAGTTACATCCACAGGCAGAGGAGAGAACGATTTTATTACTTTAGAAGATAAGAATACAAATGTTTTGGTCTAATGAAACTAGAGGGCTTACCGAGCTTATATAGAGCACTCTCTTAAATCCTATTACAAATAGGCTCAAATACATAGAAGCTCAAATCCTATTTCATTTAGGTATAGAATGGCTTAAATCCTATTACAATTAGGTTTAGGGTTCAAGCATATCTCAACATGGATGTTATGAATGATCAAACATCTTGGATAAAAAATTATTTATCAACACAATAAAAGCTGAGTTTGGAAATATTTCAGGGATCACTCTTCTTTTACAAAAAAAAGTGGTGTATTGAAAATCATGCTAAACATGAAAGAGAGAACTATCAAAACCATTTCGGTTTTAGTTTTACAACAACGGAAGGTAGAAGAACTATCAAGACCATTATTAAGGTACAAAAATTTGTCAAAGAATGAGAAAATCTTCAAACTAAGAATCGAAACTTCTCTCAAAAGAAAAACATTTCCATCTAAAAAGAAACTTTCTTTATCTACCATCACAACGCAGCTACAAAAAACAAGTGTCAAAAAAATGCAAAAGCCCAAAAGAAACAAGCACCCACACAAGTAGTCTTTTTAGTATTTTTTAAAAAGGATAGGAATGACTACATTTTCTAAAACAATTCATAAGATGTCTACAATTATTCACAAGTCACAAGCCACTTCTTCTAGATTTTTCCATTCCTCGACTTCGAAAGCTTTAAGTTCCTCGTAGAGAATCCTCGCCATGAGTCCTGAAAAAACTCCACTTCGAAAATAAGTCGTCGGAACCCGAAGCAAAAGGCTTTCGAGTGAGAACTCTCAAAAAGGTAGAAAAACTTTCTAACTAGCCACATGCCCCTCCCCCTTTCTTACGTATGGTTAACTATTATATGATTCAATCTCCCATTAAGGTTGTGCTCAGTTGATTTTCGTGTAAAATTTTTCCAAGACAAAATCATAAATAAAGATGAAACTTTTTTTTAAAAAAAATATCTCAATTTCGCTGCTCCCACAAAATCCTTCTCATCCTTTTTGTACTCGTATTTTTTACATTAATCTAATTATAGACTATTAAAATGTGTCACTTTTATGTAAATTAATTTAGAAGCAAAAAATATTAGATTTTGAATAAAAAAAAAATCTTAAATTGATGTTGAACTAGTTATATTGGTATTTTCCAACATAAGCATTAGCAACATCAATTTGTATTTAATAATGAAAAAAAAATTATGGATTTAAATCTAAAAAAAATTATCCTGCTATCCTATAAAATACGTCATACAACAACAACAATTAATAATAATAACAATAGAAAGTGGAAAGGGAGAAAGTCAATTAGGGTTATAATTACAAATATAGGATGATTTAATCACCAAGTAAAGCTTAATCATCACTCTTGCAGAAAACTTCATTAATATGTTTGTTACCATTTTTCTTCAGAAACACTTTCTTTTTTTGATGAATATATGAAAACTTTCTTTCTAAACGTACACTTATATCTTTTAACTTTTTTCCAAAGTACTTCAAATGTGTCTTTTATAATTTGTTTCTAGAATTTTTCGAACCAATTTTGATTATTGAAATTCTTTTTTTTTTTTTTTTTCATAATCAACTATACCAACTTTAGGGAAAACATAGGAATAGAGCCTTGACGTCAAATAGATTGGTTCAATTTCAATGGCAGAATTAAAGAACTAGTAAAGAGCTTGCCGCTTCTTCTTTGAATGTGCAGAAAGCTACACGGGTGTAAGAGGTAAAGTGAGAAGTAAAAATCATAGTAAAAACTTATTGGTTAAGTTCTTGGAGAGGCTAACTCTCAAAGAAGAGTTCAAGTCTATTCTTGAGTCTAAGTTATCATGACTTTCTCCGATTCTGGTTGAGTCTGGTGCTTCATATAGCATTCAAGCTAGGGGTGATTTCGGTTCGATTTTTGTCGGTTTTGCGCCTAACTGACAACCGAACCGATATTTTTGGTTTTCTAAAAATGGATCCGATCCAATGTCCAATAAAGTATAGAACCAATTATTCGATTTTCAATTGGTTCGGTTCGGTTTTGAATCCGATTGAATATCCAATATTTTTTAATATATCAAAAACAACATTTCTAACTAAAAAAAACTTCTCCAATTTTTTTTAACAAGTTTGGTCCTTACATCTAATTTTCTTTCATAAAATTAGTTTTAAATAGATAATGACAAAGTAATATGAAAAAAGTGAAGTTTGAGAAAGTTACTTAGAAAATATATTGACATTTGAAGGATAAAAAAACATAGGTTGATTTCAAGACTTTAGAAAATCTTCTAAATAATGGAATAAAGATGACTATATGATTTATTGACAATATATATATTTCGGTTTGGATCATTTTTAATTGATTTTTGAAAACGAAAACTGAAACCGATCCAATATTTTCGATTTTTTCAAATTACAAACCGATATGTCCAACTTTGTGCTATAAAACCGATCCGATCCATTGGATTTGATTAATTTGGTTCGGTTTTTCGGTTTTGCCTTGCACCCCTAATTCAAGCTATTTATGAGGGCTCTCTAAACATTTCTATTTTCAACAATATTACTGTTGACATTAAAATTTTGATTACTTCACTTGAAATTCTGAATGTTTTTCATTGTAATAGGTTGTATAATAGGGCAGCTAATTTGTTAGTGAAGCAATAAATTCCTAACTGTTTTTGTTGTTGGAATGTTTATTCTTCCTCTACTATTAGTCTTTTGGAGGGGGAATCTTTCCTCTTTTGCCGGCGCTATTTTGGAGGATGATTGTTGTAATTGTTTAGGTGGTTCAAAAAAACCCAAAATATTATTAACTTTAAGAAAAACACACATGAATGTCACTCCGAGGGGCTATTTGTTTGACATATTTAGGTAGGGTTTAGTTTTAAGATTTATTAACTCCTTCTCGAAAACCTACATCCAAGCGAGTTTTTACTAACTCCTCCTCATCTTTACTTTTAAAAATAACTCTCATTTCTAACAATTCATTTTTAATCATTCATTTATAACTACTCAATCATTTAAAACCACTCATTTTTAATCATTCCTTTCAAATCAATCAAAATAACTCATTTTAAACTATTCATTTTTAATCATTTTTCTTTTAACTACTAAAAATAACTACTCATTTTAAATCTACATCCAAACAAGATTTTGACTCCAACTCCTTTACACAAAAACTACATCAAACGAGTTTTTGACACAAATCTCAATTTTTAACTACTTAAAATAACACTTTAATATAATTCATTAACCTAAATCTACCTAAATATATCAAACAAACACCCCCACATTCCCACTACTTTGATGAGGTGCATTAAAGCCTACACACAACTTTTTGTCAGATTTAGAAATGCATAAAAGTAAGCAAACCTGATAACTAAATCGACAAGCAGGAGCTGCCATTAACCAATAACCATCACCTGCTTCACTTTTCAACCGACATGTCGTTTTCAAACTATGTTTTCCAAAGCAAAAAAAAAAATCATTTCTTTTTTAACAGAACAAGGTGGGAAAATGGGCATTTCAAAAATTAAAAATGTAGATGATGATGTTCATGATAATTTATGGAAGGATATAATAAATTTACAAATCATAGTACTGTCCCTTTCATGCTTATCTTTCTACTTAAACCTATGCTCTTAAAGTCAGATTATATTTCTAAAAGTAATTTAGAATCTAGATATTATTTGTGGAAATTTAAATATTTATTTATGTGGGAATTTAATGAGTTAAGCAATGTAGTTCACTTTGCATTTCCTCCACCAACAAGCTGAAGATTGCAACCTCTATTTCTATGGCTATTTCTCCCTTTTGCTCCCCATTTCTGTTCCATCCATCAAGTTCTACCTTCATATCTTGCCTCGTCATCACATCAATAGTGCTCGAATCCACCCTTTTCCACAAATCCGATCTCATGTAGACTCTCTTCGTTGTCTCTTCTCTCTCATCGAGCACAACTAGATCTCTCTCTTCATCCATAATGAGATTGCACACGAGTCGCTTCGAATCTCTCTTGGGTTGATGAGGAATTTCGAAGCTTGAGCTGCCATTTGTGTTCTTTTTTTTATAAGATAGATCAAAGTTATGGCTTTTGTACTCGTGATCTTCTTCCTTGAGATGATTAATGTCGTCATCGTCGAGTTCATCTCCCTCATCTTTTAGAAGAAATGTCTCGAGTTCTATTGGGTCTAGTTCTGCTAGTCTCTCGAATCTACGAAGCTTTTTCAGTAGCTGATGCTTTGCCTCTGAAAATCATGACCAAAGATTAACATGAACAGATCAGAAACAGGCTTAAAATTACAGTCCCTGAATGTATATGCCCTGTTGAATTCAACTTCTAGTTTTACTTTTACCAAGAAGAGGGTAAAGAGAAAATATTGAAATCCGAGTCGAAAACTTGACATTTATGCTGTTTTTTATTGCAAAACAAACAAGTAGGTCCATGGCCATGAAGGTAATTCATGGCAGTATTTGTACCAAGCTCAAGCTCCTGAATTGTACAGTTTGTGGTTGTGATTATAATGTAACTCCTTTTAATTGCAGAAGAAGACAAACAAGTTTCGATTTTAAAATTTCTGATGTTCAACTAAATGTTTCTCTTTCAGTAAGAACAAATCATTTGATAACTATTTGGTTTTTGTTTCTAAAAAGTTAAAAATAAAAAGAAGTTTTGAAAGTTACTTTTCTAGTTTTTCAAATATTACTTGATTTTTTAAAAAGATATGTGTAAAAGGTATATAACAAAAAAAAAAAAAATGAAATTTACAAATAGAAGTAGTATTTATAAACTTAATATTCAAAAACCAAAAACCAATTAGTAATCAAACGAGTACTAAACGTTTTACTTTCGCTAGGAGGGAATCAGTAAATGAAGGAAGAAACTGACAATGTAAAGAGTGGAATTTGGAATCTCTAGCTCAAATAAAACCATATGCCTAATGAAGAGGATGAACTAAAGTTGATGTACACACCTTTCCCTCTGAGGATCTAAAGTTGGATGTTCAACTTCCGAGAATATCGTATTATCTCATTGTAAAAAAGGCTAAGAACCTGACTCTATCATTTGTAACACTTTCATTTCTACCCACGAAAATATTTACATTTCCTATCAAAAAATGAAGATGAAGAACTAGACAGTTTAGCTACTTCCTAACTAAAAAGTACAAGATAATAAATGGAAAATGCTACAAAGACAGCTTTTACAGATGACTCCCCACAATTATGACACATCTCTTACAGCAAAATGTGGGTCAAATTTGAAGTTTTGAAGAAGTAGTAAAAGAAGAGAGCCAGATCTCCAAAACATTTCTCCAACAGAAGAGGCCATCCGGGCCGAAAACAAGTAATCAACAACCCGGTTGTGTCGAGATTCCTCGAGATATCGTCGTCTAACATTTATCTGCCAACCAATATATTTTCTCTTTATTCTAGTACAGATTTACCTAAATTCAAAAGTTTGCTTTGGTTTCACCCCACCCTTCTGATAATTGAAATTTCCCCAATGGAACCCACCAAAGATAACAATTGTTCATATTTAGTGTAGCAACAAGCTTATGAGTTATTAAACTCTATTAACCATTTCTATTGAGTGTAAAAGGCATTTGCATTAGTAACAAATATCAAGTCAGACATTACCAATATGCAGATGACTTTTTTTTTTATTAAAGATATTCGAATTCGTAACCTCAGCAGTACCTATATGCAAATGACACCCGAAAATGACTGCACAACAAACTCTATTCAATGCACAAGAACAAAACTAGTATACGTTTCCTCAATGTGATTAGGAGTTAAGTTGAAGCAAGCTTACATACTTTGCACAATGGCGTAGCTGCGTTCCATATCGTAATCGTCCTCATCCTTGCCATCCTCGTAATGTCCCTCATCGTCGTCTTCAAACGGAGGATCCAACACGGACACGGGACTGTTCTGTTCTTTCTCTTCCTCCTCATCCACAGCCGGCAATTTCTCCAAGCTCTCTACATCATTGACCTGTACATTTTTCAACAGAGAAAGGCAAAGAAAAGTTCACAAAATAACAAAACAAAATGTGTGAGAAAAATGATCTTTAATTTGGTTGGATTTGGTAAAGTGGTTGATATGATTTACATCTCAACTTTATTGATTCTTTTTCTATTCTTCTAATTATTATAATTCAAAGGAAAATACAAAAGGGGGTTTGTCTTTTTCTTGTAGGATCATAATTTTCCGGCGGTAATTTCAGATAGTTTACACAACATTGCCGACAATTAGTTTTTCTGACGAACCCAATTTCTTAAAGATGCAAAAAAAAACAGAAATAAAACGAGTTGTTTGAAGAAGAGAGTAACCTGATGGTCGAGTCGAGCCGGGGAAGTTGCCGGAGAAGAAAAATCCGGCGTACGGTGACCGGCGGAGGGGCTCGATTGAAGCACAAATCGAAAAGGGCTATCGCAAAAATTACTCTGCCGAGAAACAGAGTCGTTCTCGTTAATCGCCAGCAGTGGCGGCCCGCCGTCGGGAACATTACTAGGGCAACCGCCGTCGATTTCCCGCCTCCGAGAACGGCGGCGAAGATTAAACCGCTTAATAAAAGAACCCAAAAGCCCAAATCCATTGGATTTGTCATGGGATTTGGATCTCGCCGCCGTCGACTGTTTCTGAATCCTCAGAGCAGCTTCCAACAGAAGCCCCGCCGTTCTCGCCGGAACATGGAGGAAAACAGCGTTGGGTTTCCGGCGAGGACTCTTCGCCGGAGGGTGAAATTCAAGGAGCGGCGAAGGGGTTCTGAGAACAGGGGAATCGCCGGAGGAGGAAAAACAAGCGCTCCGGCATAATTTTCCGGCGAAAACAGAGGAATGGGAAATGGGTTTTCGTTTGAGAAGGGAGCGTTTATCGGCGATGAAATTGGTGAGGATAAATGGCTCTTGATCCTCTTTGAGAAGCTCGTGTAAATGCTTTTGAGCCATTAATGGAGTATTGGAAGCTAAAATTGGGGAATTGAAGATTTTGAAAACAGAAAAGTTGAAGAAATTTCAACTTTTCAATTTGTTTTGGAAGCTAATGTGAAAGATGAATTGAAAGAAATATAAGAAGAGCTGAAGAAGAACACTGGAATGTGGAGAGAAAAACTTGGCTGATTCAAAATCAGGGATGGAAAATCGAGGCTAATTTCTTAATAATAAAAAAATACACTACGCAAATATCAGAAAAATAAAATATTATTATTATTATTATTATTATATATTAAAATATGGTTAAGATTTTAAATTTATAAATTTAGTCTTACATGTGGGTCAAATACTTTCTACTCAATTTGGTATCCTATCAAGTTGGTTATTAAAAAAAATTAAAATATTTAATCTCCTACAGGTTTTTTAAATTTTAACTTTATATTATTTAGTTAATATATTTAAAAAAATTTGGTTTACAAGTACAATGTCCACGAGACGGGGCGGGGCGGGGCCGGGGATTGGCTTTTCCGTCTCCATTCTCGTCATAAAATTCAATCCTCGTCCTCAAAAAAATCTCCATTTTTTTTTCGGAGATCGGGAGAGGGATCGTGTTACCCACGGGCATTTTTTTTTAATTTACTTTTTTTTTCTTTTTCATTTTTTATATATTTTTTAAACAAAAAATTCTAAAAAACTAGATTTTTTTAGAAAATGTTTATAAGTTTCAACTATAATGTTAATTATCAAATAAATTATTCATATGTATATATAATATCACCAACAAATATATATTTATTTTAAAATTAAATGGGTAGAATTAAGAAAAATATTTAGAAAAAAAAAAAGAAAAGAAAAACTAGGCAGGGATCGGGGAATCGAGGACGGAGAATACGATCCCCGTCCCCGTTTAGCCAACGGGAATTTTTTCTCCCCGACCCCTCGTAGAAAATAGACATCTCTATTTATAAGTACATATATATTAATATTGTTGAGAGATGATTTTTGTTGGAAGTTTTTTTAAAGTTAACATATAATTATACATAAAATTAAACTTTATGGCAATAAGACTATTTTATGTTTAATAGATTTGTGAAGTGAATGAACTAAAAAAAGAAATGGTGAACTTTCTAGAAATATGTCTAATAAGTCAATGATAAATTAAATATAAATGAAAATTTATACAAATATGGGATTGAAAGTTTGAAAGACCATAAAAAATACATGTTTTCAATTGGTTAAAATATTTGCGAAAAAAATGGTTTAATTAATTAAAACATTAAAATTTTTATTTTTGGAATGTCTATGTATCCTAAAATATTCATACAAAAGTCATTCATTTGAATGTCCTTCAATAACATGAATTTCTAGAATGTCACGTATAAGACATCCTCGAATGCTATATTTTTCCTTTGTGATTTTGTTTATATTTTATTTTTTATCATTTATTTTATATTTTGTACCTAATTTATAACTTTAAAATAAAATAATGTGCAATATTGTAGTTAAATAATTAGACATGTCTTAACAATTGGCCTTACAAAATTATTTATATTTATGTTTAACATTTTGTTATGAAATAATTTTTTTATTAAATTGAATAATATTTTGACTATATTAAGGAAATTTAATGTGCAATACTTTTTTTATTACATCATTTTAATAGTTGTCTACATTTTTTTTAGTATATTTTCTCACTGGTATAATGATAGACTTATTTTTTTTAATTATTTTTATAAATTAAATCTATTTTAAAATATAATATTTAAATTAATAAAAATAAATATGTTAAATAAATTTGAGGGGATTTTTATGAATATTTTTTTTTTTAAAAATCATGGATGTCAAAATATTAAAAATTAAATGTAGCAAAAACTGAGAATGAACATTACATTCCACTCACTTGAGATAAATAAATTTGAGGGGATTTTTATGAATATTTTTTTTTTTAAAAATCATGGATGTCAAAATATTAAAAATTAAATG
>JBBMKA010000018.1:16374362-16396513 GCA_037833695.1 Sechiopsis laciniata | reverse complement strand
TAGCAAAAACTGAGAATGAACATTACATTCCACTCACTTGAGATATTTGAGCTCACTTATTAATGATTTTAATCAATTGAAATTAATTGGAGTCTGTGAAAGTTGAAATATTTTTTATGTATTGAAATATTATTAAAAGGTAACTAAAATTAAAATATGAATATTAGAATTTGTTATCTACAACAAATTTAATTTCTTGAAGTATAAATGTGTAAATTATAAAAACGGTGTTTTCAACTATAAAAGTTATAAAACAAACATAATTATCAAAATATGATTAGATATCCATAAAAAAAATTCCTATAAAACAAACATATTTATTTGATGGTCACACCCATTTTCCACTATAAATATTTATAATTCTCTATATCACAAGATTTCAATTATCTAAAATATTACCAAAAAGTAAACCTCTCCTAAATGTTTAAATCTTTCCCCTCAAAATATACATGATGAAGATAAGATGTCAAATTTGTGCCAGCCCTAAATTTGTGTTTGTATTTTTAATATGTTTCGGTTTTTATCCGAACTACGTTTATCACGCTCTTAATATTTTAATAATGTTTAAATTTAATTTTAATATATATTTAGTCTCATATATATATATATATATATTTTGAATTTATTATTATATTTATTTTCTATTAAAAATTAAATTCACATAAAGACTTCGATAATTGCTTCATCAATATATTTGGGTTTAACGATTTTATTATTTGTAAAACTAAAATAAAAGATTTATAGAAATATTTAATTTTAAAATATAAAAACTAAAGAAAATAACTCCGAAAATTCTTGTAAAAAAACTTGGAAAATTGAAGAACTAAAATATAATTTTTCCAAACAAGAAAGATAATCATCCTAGACTAGCCAATGATCAAAGAGAATATTTGAAGATCCAAAAATATTATAATTTTACTTCATAATGGCGAGAAAATAATTTCAAAACAAAAATGGTAAGAATAAGAAAAAATTACAACTTTAATTCAAAAAATAAATAGATATAACCATTATATACTAGAACTAAAATATTAAGGTAAAAATAAAATATAGAGAGAGATTAAAGTCTGTTTCCACATTGCAACATATGAGGTTTACTTTAAAAAAATGGAAATAAACTAACAATAAAAAAAGAAGAAAACTGCTGTAATGAGAAAACGACAAAAGTAGTGTACATTTGTTAATAAAAAATTATAAAAATACCAAGACAATGATTTTATTAACTGTAAATTAACATATGACATGTCAGAAATGAAGCCATATGGTTCTGCAATGTCTGGAAACAAAAATAATTTCTCCATTTTGTTGAGGAATTTACGGTAATATTTTTTTCGAAAAAGTTAATTTCAGAGAACAGTTGAGGAAAAAAATGGTTGACTCTAAAAACGGGATTTTCAGACAGATGACAGAGATGAACTGAGCTAAGAATAGTAACTAATTATTAATAATTCATATATTTCTCTCTCTTAAATTATAGCTGCCATTGTTAACTTGTGAAGGAAAAAAAAAGTAATAAAATTAATTAAAAATGGTCTCCCACGGTGTGTTATTAATGAAATCTTTAGTGAAATAAGTCGATACGTCGGAGGGGAGCCGAGTTTGTTTGTTGTCTTTTTTAAAAAACATATATTATGAAAAAAATAAAATGAAAAGTTTATCCAGTTAGAACTTCACTCTTCTAGATTTTGGACATCTTAGGATGTAATATAGGGATTTATCGAAGGAATAGATACACAATTGAAAGATATCTACAAATTAATGCTACAAATAAGTTTCAAGAGAAACATGCTTTTATAGTCCAAATCTTTGACCAATTGCGTCATCATTAGGAACATGGTAGAAATTTTGTTTTTGGTAAAATTGCCAATTTAATCTGAGTCCCCAATGTCATGTTTTTGTCCCAAAAATTTATCAAACTCGGTTGACATTTCAATAATGCACACTTTAATTTTTATGTAATTTGTTAGTTTACTTTTATAATTAACTTTTTTAAAAAAATAAATAAATTCACGTGAAAACTTAAAAAAAAAATTATTTCATCAATATATTAAAATTTAAAATTAGTCATCCTTTTAGCCAACATTACTACGTGTAATTAACGATTTTTGTTATCTTAATGATTAAAAGTGGGCATCATTGAAATATAAAAAATAAAAGTGTTTACTTTTGAAATATATGAACTAAATTAAAACTAGCAACTTTGATTGATATAGATAATTATAAGTGGTTGTATAGAACCATCGTTTTGGATATGAGTAGTTGGGTAGAAAACTTTTATTTAAATTGAAAAGTTTTGGATGTTGAAATAGAAGTTGTATACTAGGTAGCTAAATTTTTATGTATAAAAATTATTTATGTGACAACAAACCACATATGTAAAATTTGTTGAGTTTTAAAAAGATGTTGAATATGCTCGATTTTTTTTAGTACATATATTAGGAGAAGGGAACCAACAAACTCTACAAAGAAAGCTTTTCAATTACCACTTTTCAATCTCGAATTTCTGATCGTGAAATTGGAAATGGATTAACACCAAATTTAACTAACTTTATCACCGACCCATTTAGTGGCTTGAGAAATTTATTAGATATAAAAGAGAAATATATATATAGCAAAGGAACATGCAAACCGTCCTTTATTTTCTTTTAGCTATTAAAGAAGATTAAGTATTTTATTGGGACAACATTTTTTAAGTAGAAGAATCATATTTGAGAGTTAAAAATTTTAATTTGAGATATTTTAATTATTGATACATAACAATTATAGCTCATTTAAGCCAACTCTAAAACAAATGACAATGTTGGTTGGGAATTTTGTAAAAAAAAAAAAAAGTAGTGATTAGCAAGAATTTAAATAAAATTAAGAATATTATATTTGAAAATATATTATTTTATTTAACGACATTTAGGGAAGGAAAACTCAACTGTGTAATCTTGTAATTACTATGTCATACATGATGACATTGGATTTATGCTCTTTTCGACTAATTTTGAAAATACTTGCTAGTGAGTCTCTTGATTAATAATTTTTTTGTTATTTTATTGCAAACAAAAGTAAAACTCAATTGACATGAAACCGTTATTCATGAGTTTGAATACAAAAATTCTTTAAAGTAAATATAATAAAAATTATAAAACATGCTATGAACTATAAAAGATCGTTACAATGCCAACTAGAGCTAAACTCATTTGATATTATATGATCTTAATAACAATATGTTATAAATTCAAATTATAATCTCAATTATTATCTAATTTTAAAAAATGGTTACAAGAGCATCCTCAAAATTTCAATTTGATTGAATTCTCAAAAAAAAAATCAAAAATCAAAAATCAATTTGATTGATTTAACTTCTCTAAATTATTAAGTTATTACAGTTAAACTTTAAAAAAAAAAAAATGTAAATTGCACAAATTTCCCTTAGAATCATACATTTTGGTTACAATCAAACCTTTTTTAAAACTATATAACATTTAGGAGGGAGGTTTGGAATCATTTTCATTTACCCTAACATTATGGTTACAATTAAATTCAAATTCTTTCCATCAATTTTCTTTTTCGTGATAAAAATGTCAACTATCTCTATTGATATGATGCATTTTGGGAGATGACAAAAAACAAAGCCATAAAAAATGATGTTCAAAATAGACAATATCATATTAATATGGAGGTTTGTAGATATATGTTGTCCTTAGCAAGTGGTAACAAAACTTAACTCTTAACTTTACAATTTGAATTATCAAGACTTTCGGTGTAGAACAAAAAGTGGCGAGCCTCGCATGGCGCGATATACATTCTTAGAGCGGTGGTATCTCGAAGTAGTACAAAGGAATTGTAGCGAGACTCGTATGATTCGGTGTACTTTGTTTGAGGAGAGGATTGTTGGCAAATAAAGTTATCGTACATTGTTAAGTTAAGAAGAAAATCTTCGGTATATAAAGAGAGGACAATCATCTCTATTAGTAAAAAGGTTTTTTGGATGATGACAAAAATAAAGTCAGAAAAGATTATGCCCAAAGAGAATAATATCATATCAATATAGACAATTGTGGTAGTTTTTTTTGGTAGACAAAATTAAGATGCTGCTCAAATTGACTTCGAAACCAAAATAATAATAATGGTTCTCAAATTATATGAAGTTGATAAAAGTAGGTTGAAGTGCAACAATTCTATAATTTGAGAGTTAATTGAAAATCTAAAGGTGGGATTGTAAGGAATCCTATAATTGTTTTATGACTTTCGAAAATTAAATGAAAACAGGACCAAATTGAAGATCATGCTTCACAAGAGGGGACCAAAACAACATATGACAACAAACAAATGCATTATCAAAAAAATTAATGTAAATAAAAATCATAAAGCTATTCCTGAGCTACGTGATTGGTTACAATCACATTATCAAATCTTTAATTTGATCCATTAGTCTCGTGTGCTAATTTTCATAAGTGCTGCAATTCACCTTCATTAATTTTTAACTTAATCAATTATTACCCATCTTATTTGTACTTTATTAACTGCTGTAATCAAACTACTTCATTAAATGTTATAGTTAGTACTTCCTATTAGTTGATGGTTAAAATTATACATAATTGGACTCCACATGCGATACTTTAACAATGTGAATTGATTCATCAAATAAAAAGTTTAAAAAATAAAAAATAAAAAAAGTTTAAGGATGTGACTATAACAAACCTTGTACATGGTTTGAAGTAGAGATGTGTATTTTTCCGCGGTTGTACGGGTGGTGAATTCCCGTTTTTAGGTGGAGGATAAGGGAGTGAGCGAGAACAAAAAATTCTCACAAGTTAACCGGAGATGGAGAATGTATTACCCATCCCATTTTTCGATTTTGTCCCGTTTATATTTTATTTATTATTTGATATTTAAAAATTACTTTTTCCTCTTTTGTACCAACTTAATTTTTAGATAGAATTTTTTTATTAGTAGAATATTTATTTAGACGTATATTTTTTTTTTCATAATTAACTATCGAATTTAAGATTAATATATATTTTTTCATGAAAATTAACTATTTGAAAATATTATTTCAAAAAATAATTAATATTAGAAAAAAAAGAAAAAAAATTAAATAGAAACAAATCTTCATAGAGAGTCCAAGAAGAGTTATGAGTATAATGATGGCGACGAATCTGAGAAGTTATTTCGTAGCTCTATCTTATCCCGTAGATATCTCTACTTTGAAATGGTTTAAAAAGATTAGAAAAGATAAAACATTGTTTGGTAGAGAAGTTAGGAATATTATGTAAAAAACTTTCGTTTGACATAAAAGGTGAACGATTCTAAAAATTAAAAAAAAAAAAAAAAAAAAAACTCTTTTGATATAGAAGTTGCTTCTACCAAACGTGGAATTTGACCCGATCATTAGAGGTGCAACATAAAACCGAAAAATCGAACCGAACCAATCCAATCCAATTGATCAAATCGGTTTTTTGGCACAAAATCGGACATATCGGTTTGTAATTTGAAAAAACCGAAAATATTGGATCGGTTCCGATTTTCGTTTTAAAAAACTAATAAAAACCAAAGTATACATATATATTTTTTGAAATTACAAATAAATATATATTTTGTCGATAAATCATATAAAGTTATCTTCCTTCCATTATTTTGAAGATTTTTGAAGTGTTGAAGATTTTCTTAATTCCCTCCTATTTGAGTAAAAAACATCCGTAAATAATTTTTAATAAGTTAAAAAATACTTTCGACCTTTAAAAATATTGATGTTTATGAGATTTTTTTATGAAAAATATTTTTAGTATATTAAAAAAAAATTGAACATCGGATCGGATCCAAAACCGAACCGAACCAATTGAAAATCGAACCAATGGTTATATCCTTAATTGGACATTGAATTGGATCAATTTTTTGAAAATCGAAGATACCGGTTCGGTTGTCAGTTTGGTACAAAACCGACAAAAACCGAACTGAAATCACTCCTACCGATTATAACCCGACCCTCCAAACTTCTCCATCCAAACATCCCTGTAAAAACAACCTGTAAATCAAATAAAAGTTGACCCTGAATAAAATAGAAAATTACAAAAATGCCACGGCCGGGGCGCAAAGAAGCGTGAAGTTAGGAGCGTCGTGTCGTCAGAGTACCGGACTGTCGAGTCCATATCCAATCCCACTACTCATCAGCTTTAATTTAAAATTCCCTCATTTTTAAAATTTTATTTCTTTCTTTTTTCTATTTATTTATTTTTTTACTGCATAGTCCATAGTTCTGGACAAACCTGTCCTTTTGAATAAAAAAAGTGATTAGTTCTGAAAAATGACCCCCACCATGTCCATTCTTTTTGGATTTTGGGCCTACTTTTCCACTATCTCATATCTGCCCTTTGGCTCATATATTCACTCACTACTAAAAGTGAAATGAAAAAGTAAAATGTGCACAACATAATGTTGAAATTTTTTTTAGCGTACAATTAAAGATATTCATTTTTTCCATGGAGTTGGGACTCCGTGGGAACCTTTTTCAAGTGGGGGAGTGAATCTCCATTTAGGCAAAGAATATGGAAGTGAGAAGGGAGAAAAATTCTTCGCAGACTAAATGAGGACGGGGACAGGGACGAGAAATGTAATTCTCATCTTCGTTTACTTGATTCTTGCTCTGTTTATATATTTATTTATTTGTAATTTTTTTTCTCATTTTTACAAATTTCATGTTCACTTTTGTAGAAATATTTATTAAAATAAATTTTTTTTCTTTAACTACTAACTACATAGTTGAAAATTAATACATACTTTTTTTTAATAAAAATTAACTATTTGAAAATTTTATTAAGAAAATATATGTAAATATTAAAATAAGAAAAAAAAACTGGAGAAAAATTCTCCGTGGGGAACACGATCCCCACCAATTTCCTGCAGGCAATTTCCACCGTATTCCCTCGAAAAAAATAGTGAATTTCTCAGGGACGTGGAAGGCCTCTCCCGATCTCGCTCCGTCCCGTGGACATCTCTACATACAATCGTCTTAGATGTGGCAAATAGTTGGGACAGATCAAATCTTAGGGTATGTTTGAGCCACTAAGAATAAAAGAGATAATGAAAATGAGAATGATTCATCCATAATCACATTTTCAAAAATCACATTTTTCATTCTCCTCTTACTTACTTTTTATTCTCTCTTACAAAAACTTTTTGAATAATTAGAAATGATAAATTATTTTGAGTTGTAAAAATGAGAAATTATTTTGAATAGTTATAAAAAGTCATTTTTTAATATAATTTTTTAACAAAGAATTAATAAATATATAATCTAAATCCTTCTAAAATGGCAAACAAACACCCCGAAAGGTCTTATGTTGATTGTCCGTTGGGAGGTGACGACATTAATGACGCACAAATGACTTAGATCAAAGTTCAACTCTAAATAGTGATTTGTTTATAGAGTTCTAACTTCTTCTCTCAAATTAAATATGATTTATTTATTTAAATTCTATAATTAAATAAAATAAACTTTAATCTATTAAATAATCTAATTATTAATAAATCATGTATATTAATAAACTCTCTCTTTAATATTTATCTAATAACTAATAATAAATAATTAATATATCAAGCAATCATGAAGTGGTATAGTGATTAAGAAGAGTGCCTTAGAAAACTAAGAGGTGATGAGTTTAATGCATAGTGATCACTTATTTAGAATTAATAAATATTTTTTGTTCAATCTTATCTATATCTTTTGTTGTAGGATACCTCCACCCACATGTCAACTCATGAATGACTCGAATCAAATCATTTGCAACTCTTACCAAGTGGATCGAATCATCAGTTTTACCACGACAAGGCATTCAACCTTAGGTTATTACTTTAAACACAATCAACTTGTATGTCCACTACATAGATTCTCATTTAATAACTTTGGGTTTGCGTCAGCTCGTAATTTTGGATAATATATGAGTTTAACCCATCAAATAAATAAATAACTCTTTATTAATTTATTACTAAAAAATGTTCACTTTATAACTTAGTGAGCTTTAGGGCAAAAATCTTAACGATAGAGACTCAAGATGGTTGACCCAACAAATATATCCATAAAAAACGAAGCAATTGAGACACAATTATGGTGATAGGGATCCTATCATACTATTCAAGACAACATAAAGTTTCAAATGGAGTTGAATTAAATAGAATTAAAAAGTTAATTAATTGTCTTAAAATTGAAAATACATTTACAAGGCACCATAAATCCAAAAATTGGAGTTTCTAATCATCTCACCATGAATTTGTAACATATCATGCATAAATGTAGATACACTTGAAGTAGTTTGTAATTTTGTTGCATAAATGAAACTTGACTTATGTTTAATGGATCACGAGTTGGATTTGCGTATACATTCAATTAAATTTCACTTCATTTTATTCAACTCCATTTGAAGCTTTATGTTGACTTGAATAGCATGGTAGAATCCATATCATATGGGATGATCAACAATTGCAAGAGTTGTGAGATGATAGTAATTGTCAAGGTTAAAGATGAGGAAGTAACAAGAAGATAGGAAAAGTTATTGTTGAAGAGAGTGCGAGATTAAGATTTGGATATTCATTATTGAGAGAAAGAAAAAGGTAAAGTCATAATCTGTCACACTGTAATACAACTCTGTATCATATATAAGATGTGTGTGACTTGACACCAAACCACACTCCATCAATCATTCAACATAACATACAAAGTTGAAGGTAAAATTAATATTTTTCTTTGATTATATAAACATAATTCAACTGATATTAATAATGTATTAACAACTACGTACATTTATGATTCGAATTCTCAATTTCTTATTATACTTTAAAAATAAAATGAATCCATTTCTATTTTAAGAATATAAATAGATATTGAATTTTTTTTTAAAAATGGTCAGAGAGGAGACCCTACAAATATTTCTTGAGTAAAGTAATGATATAAGAAAAGTGAACCCAAAAAACGACAATTTGGTGGCTTCGTAATTTTGTAATTTCCAAAATGTAAATGGGACCCTTAAAAAAACATTTCTTTTTTTTCCACAAACGACAAAATCAAAAAGAAAAAAAAAGAAAAAAGAAGTCTGTGCATGAGTGCACCGCCGATTTGGTGCATTCGTCCACGTAAGGATGAGTAGTGGGGCCCACGTGGACGTTTTCGCACGTGTGCAACTCCTAGCATCCAAGTCTGAGACACGGTCTGGAAATCTAACTGTAGCATGTCGTGGGGCCCGCAGTATTTGGTCAAAGTCAAACGCCCCCATACGACGCCGTTCCAACATCGTTAAACACTATATTCCGCTACTTATTTATATTTATTTAATAAGGAAATTATTATTATTAATTTAATAATAAAACAGACTGGTGTATTGTCTCATAGTTCGAATCCAATGTTCAATTGGTCCCCACATACCTCTCTAACTTTTTGTTTTTATTTTAATATATGTATATAAGTAATTAGAGAAATTTTGTTGTTTTTTTTTTTTTGTAAATTGTTTAATAGTTATTTTTTTATTTTTTTTTAAGTAAAAAACAGTTTTATGTTAATATAATTAACTTATGTTATTTTCGAAAACATTTGAAAAGGAAAATATTATTTAGTCTTATAAATTTTTTTTATAAAAAAGAAGAGTTTGTTGTTTCTGATTTGGTTAACTATTAATTTTGTATTAAGGTTTATTCGGTAAGAAAAAAAAGTTTAAATATATGTGAGTTTTTCTAGTAACAAGGTAAAACACATCGTGTAAGGATGATTGATGAGATTTAGCCCAATCTCATAAAGTAGATTGAAAATAAGTCCCAACCATAAGTCCAAATCAAAGTTTTTAAAAGGGTAGCAATCGAATTAAAACTATAATAACATAAGCATCTCATGGATTTAGTAATTAAAAAAGTTTTGAGATATTAAGAGATAATAAATTTATACTATTTAGCGAAGAATTAATTTTATATATGTTTTTTTGATATTCAATGTTGTAGAATTAGTTCATATATTCCATAAAATAGTTGAAGCGAACTGTAAGATAACTAAACACTCATAAATTTATAAAAAAATATATATATAAACAAATAAATAAAATTATAACTAAAAATGTCGTCATCAAACTTTTTTTAATGATATTCGTAACTGTTCGAATCAACTTGTACACACTTTGATTAATGTTGTGAGACATACTGTCTAACTATATAACATTTAAATGTTAAGAAAATTCGTAGACAATTAATTTATAGATGGATGATTATTCATAAGACTAAGTAATTTGCTTGTTGTTTTATTGGGTTATACCAATTTTCCCTTGTAATTTAGAGGGAGACAAATTGATTAGATTCCATGTACTTTACAATATTAATATACATAGGTCTTTTTTTATTATTATTTTGTTGTTTGTACAATATTAATATATATTTATAGGTCACATTTATTATTATTATTATTATTATTACTATTATTATTATTACTATTATTATTATTATTATTTTGTTGTTTTCTAGGAGGCCTCAAAGAGAGAGTACAAAAGTCATTTGGAAGGTTTTGAAATCACTCTAACAAGGGATATGAAAATCATAACCCATTCATATGCAAAAGCCAATAGTCAAAAAGATGATTACAAAAACTTCTTTTTAATGAGACATCTCGAGATTCCTTTGGCATTGACACATTAAACTCATATAAGGGCTATTAAAATATTCGAATTCTATCATTTTCATTTCAATTGTCTACATTATTCTTTGTCTTAAAATTAATAACTATGTTTGTGTCTTTTGTATTACTTTTTTTAATATGTAGAGATGGAAATGTGAGACTTATATGAAAAATAGTTCAACTAATTTGTTATAAGTTATTAAGATGAATGCAAGTGTAAGAATATGTCACTTTTTTTTGTTTTTGTGACTGCCCGGGCTAGCTTTCGCGTACATCGATTAATGTCATGGGACATACCGTCTAACTGTACAATATTTGGATGTCAAGAAAATTCGTAGAAAATTAATTTATAGGTAGGTGGCCACCATAAATTTAACTCACTATTTTTTTTAGACCTTATTCTAACTATCAAAAAGAATTAATTATACACTTTCATTTTCTCTTTCAATCCTTTTACACAAGGTTACAACTTACAAAGACCTTGTAATTGATATTCTTAAGAAGGAGAGGTTGGATATTAGGGCTAATTATATCATGCCTATATGACTGATATATTCAAAAGAATTTAGGTGGTTATAACTATATTAAATAGAAATTACATTGCAAACTTAAACCAAATTTAACTAGTTAAAGCATATAATCGAATGGGTTAATGGCGCAATGGTTTCATTGTTTGGTTATAAATTAATTCAATACTGGCATCACAGGTTTGAGCCTGAGAATCGGTATTTGTCTCCCTCCCCCGATATGTACTACAAAAAAAAAAACTAGTTAAAGCATATATCATCGAATGAGAAGTCAATTGCTTGAAACAGCGAGAAGAACTAATGAAAATCATATTAAATGACCATTCTATAATTATATAGATCACCTTTTGTTCGCAATTTAATACAATTGAGTACAATAAAAAAAATTTCTCAAAAAAAAAGTACAATTAAATCGGGCCGAAAAGAGGGGTAGTTCAACGGCATTAATGTGCACCTAATGACCTAAAAAGTCTTAAGCTTGAATCTCCCAAATTGTAATCTCAAAAAAAAAAAAAAGTACAATTAAATCTGTAAATATTTGTCTAAAAAAAATCTGTAAATATCAATTTGATTTATACTTCAATATGAATTATATATGTATTTAATTCGTAAATATGTACATTGAAATATATTTTTTAATTTTATTTTAAAAATAATTGAGATGGAGATTTGAACCTATAATATTTGACCTATATTAATATTTTAGAGTCAGTTGCTCTTCAGTTGCTCTGGTCGGCATAGAAGCTAAAATACTAAACCGCAGTTGAATTCCATGGTATAACACGTTATATCATATGCTTTTATGTACACAAATTTTTTTATTCAAGGATAGGATGAATCAATAGTTCATGTAAAAAAATATATTTTTGTTGATGATGTATATCCAAAGTGATTAATAAAATAAATGCTTTTATAAAGTTATGGATGTCATAAATAACAATTATTAATAAATTGACATGTAAATAATTTGACATCACACCAGTTTTTCTTTTTTGCTTTAATAATTTGAGTTGATTGAAAACAATTGATTTGTTTTTTTTTTTTCCCAATCGTGCGATTTTCAGAGAATTGAAGAGTTTTTTTTTTTTTTTTTTTTTTTTTTTAAATTTAACAATAAACAAACCCTTAGGCTGGAACACAAAATGAGCTTCTTGTGGTCTTCAGACTTTGGATAGGCCCCAACCCAAATCTGAATTATATTGAACAAATTAGAGGCCCAGCCCATATTTAAGTTCACGGCTGCCACTTGGTAGTTTCAACGGGAATATAGTTTTTTTAAGTGAGTGTAGTTTTTATTTGGTCCCGGTTTTTAAAACTCAAATATTTTTATGTATGAGTTTCAATAATACTTAATTTTAGTAGTTGAGATAACAAAATTAGTAGTTACATGATGTCATGCTGACTAAAGTAATAACTAGACTAATTTTAAATTTTAATATATTAATGAAAAAATTATTTTGGTCTAGATGTGAATTAACTTTTTTAAAGGCAAAAAAGTATAAATATAAATTCAAAATGCATAACTAAATTTGAGCATTATTGAAATATGATTTTAAAATATAGATATTAAATAGAAATTATACTCCAATTCTAGGGATTTAAAAGGTTTTTTTTGTAATAGATTCAATTAGGTCTACTTTCTTATTATTTTGTATGGGGGATTTGAATATGTAACCTATCTGGTACTATGTTATAAATCATGTTGATTAAATTAGGCTTTTGTAATTTTTATTAATTTTTTTAGAAGCCCCGTGTTAATTTATTTAGTAGGAGATCTTTTAATGTTTATAAGATAAATAGTTTAGCTTCATTCATTGACAATTTATTTTGATATGGAAAACCTTATCATAGTATATCATTACTAATTGATTTTTATTTACTCATTTCATTTTTTTTTTTTTTTTGAGTTCAACAATAATTAAAGATTGAGATATTCATGACATCTTTGTTACAAATAGATATTTATGCTGACTAAGTTGTTGCACTGATTGGGTTTATGCTATGATTTCTTATTTCAATTAGGTATTTAGTTAGATGCACTTTTTATCTTATCATAAATCCTATTTAAAAATTCGAAAAAGTTGTTGGTCTGTGCAATAAAAATGTCATTTTGTTATTTCAGAAACTAATTGGACTTCAGAAGTGGGCCGCTTAGAAAATTTCAGGGTCCAGTTGTGTCTATGACCAGTGGGCCCATTATTACGGGTTAATCCACGGACAGGTCCATTTCGGAAGTTTTCACAGTTCTTTTGCTTAGGCCTTATCTTGGTCGAGCTTATAATGGGCTGGGTCAACAAAAGGCGGATCAAGTTAATGGGCTCTACTATGAGCATAGCCCGATAGGATAATATTTCATAACTCTATGTTCCGAACACCAATTGGGGTGGTGGCGCAGTTGGCTAGCGCGTAGGTCTCATAGCTGGAAAGAGTGATCCTGAGGTCGAGAGTTCAAGCCTCTCTCACCCCATCTTGTTCAATAGTATTTAATTTTTATATCACCAATCGAGGTGGTGACGGAAATTTATCTTGTTTATATTGTAAATTATTTTTTAAAAAAATGTTCTAATGTAGCAAATGAAGAGTTTTTTTTTGTTTTTTTTGTGACAGAAGCAAATGGAGAGATTTGAAACTTAATTGAAGAGAATCCATAGTGACTAGTAAAAAAATCAATTTATGAGAAATATTACAATAGGGTTTTGTTTTTGTTTTTTTATATATATTTTGAACTTACATAATTCATACAAAATTATTTATTATACCTAAATAAACATAGCTAAAAGAGGTTGGATCCTGCCACCCACCCATGCACAGGAAAAATAACTGTCATAAAATACCGACTTTATTCTTTCAATGCCTAAATGATTTCCCACAAACTATACCATAAATCAAGCATTCTCATCAAACATAAACATAATTTAATGGATGAATGCAGGTTGGAATGACCATTTAACTAAAAATGAAATAAAATAAAAATTATAAAGCATTCCCAAGTAATTCTAACACCAATTATAATGGTGTAAAAAGGGCAGAGCTCTAATACATCTTGTATGACGTAATATCCAAGAGGATATGAGTTTAAAACCCACTTCTAATATTGTTGAACTAAAAAAACACCAATTACAATGGTTAAGATATATTAAATATTTAACATACCCTAATTCATCAATTAACTTTGGGGATTAGTAACATTCAAACATTACATGTATTTTCTTTTCAGAAAAAAAAAAAAATTACATGTGTATTAATTAAACTTCAACTAATTGAATTTCCCCCTCATTCTAAAGAGAGAAGGAAGTTGAGAGACAAAGAAGAAAAAAAAGGGGTGAGATGTGTTACAAACCTGTTTATAGGACACATTTCCCTTAAAATCAGTTAAATGTTTTTGAGTAACTTCTCTAGAGGAAAAATAAACAAACAATGACAAATTATAAAAATACACCCAAAACACAGAACACCCAGATTTCAATAAATACACAAACCAAGTCATTTTCTTCTTTTTTATACTAAATACATCACACACCAAAGCCTAATAAACAGGGGGTTATCACTTTGTCATCCATCGCTGCAATCAATCAATCAATCTATCTCGATTCGGTCTATTGCAATTCATTTACCGAATCGTATCTATGTTCTTACTCAGCTCCTCCAGCTTCTTCAGCCTCAACCTCTCACTTTCACCCACGAGCTGTACCCACCAAGAAACCAATTCAATCCATCAAATGAAACACGGATGATAATACACGAAACGAAAGAGTTTTTCAACTAATGTAGGCCATTCAAGTATATGTATATCCTTGCACAGTTGTTTATAATTTCCCTGTCTTCAGCACGGTTTCCCAATTGCTGAAGCGTCGAAATCGATATGGTTCAAAATTAATTGAACGGCCCCCCCACCCCTAACATGCAAAACTAGATTCCCATTCCTACTAATCGGTTATTTATGGCGTGCAGATGATCAAAAATGAAAGGGATTCAGAGGGAAGTTACCTCCATTAATTTCGTGATGAGCTGAACTTTTTCCTTGTTCTTGTCGTTAAAGGCTTCGAGGGCTTCCTTGTACTCTTTTTCCTATGACAGACAATACAAAAACCAGCTCAGTGGTCCTATTTGATATGGTAAGGTACAATAATTGAGATTCACAGAATGCAACATCATCTTATATGATCAACCATGCTTGTCCACACAGCTATTCCTTTCCCCACATCTTACCTTCTTTTGACAAGTATGTCCCAGAGGCTTTAATTCCTTGTTTACCGCGTCGATCCTTTTACGAACCTGTGCCACCTCCTTCCTCATTGGATCTGCAAGCGCCTCCAGTTCCTGGTTTGTTCACAAAATTTCCTTTCATAAACCAAAACAAAAACCAAGACAATGCAATAACTTCTTTGTGTTATACACAAACTCTTCTTCTACTAGATGCTCATCCACTTAAGCTAATCTTAGAGCTAAATGACTCTTTTGTTCGACCCAACCCGACATCGAAACATCAACGATTTTGTAGTTAGCACCATAATCTTCAGAAACTGTGCAAATGAGAATCTCTGGGGTGTGTTTATGAACTATATGAAGGCCTTTAGCACTTTCCCATCAAAGGGATTGAAGAAAACACCCAAAATAGAAAGCCAAAGTTTAGATCAGAGCCTCGTATTTCTTCCAACATTTCCAGGTGACTAAAGTATAAAAACTACATGAAAAATCAGAACATTATCTCAATAAAAGTGTCTAGGGTTAAGAATGCAAGTCAAAATAATCCAAAGAAACCTACAAATCTGACATAAAGCTCCTCCTAATCCCTAATCGACATTAATTTAATCCCAAACACCATAAACAACAGAAGTAAATAAGGCAAAAGGGGGTGAAAACCCCCTGTTCTCAGACCTTTTCAGCAAAGATTAACCCCAAAATTAGTGAGTTTCAAGAGATCTCAGGAATTTTAACCTCCTAACTCAAAAAATTCATAGAAAACATAGCAGAAAAATGAAAAGGGAATTTAAGCAAAACCCTAAAAAATGGCGTGGTTATACCTCACGGATGCAAGCGAGGCGTTTGGTTTCTTCTTCAACTCTGCCTAACTGGGCTTGAACTTTCTCTCTAACCTCCATCTTCTTCCTCTCGATCTCTTCTTCTTTGGCTCTGAAAGTGGAAAGAGCGGACCTGGAAATCTCTTCATCTTCCTTAGACAAATGGCTGCTGAAGCTTAAGCTTCCTGTGTTGTTGTTCTGCACCATTAATGCTTGACCTTGTTCTGGTTGCTGCATCTTCTTCTTCAACAACAAACAAAACCCTTCTTCTTCTTCTTCTTCTTCTTTGAATTTTTGCTTCAATTTCTCTGTTCTTCTTCTTTCTTTATTTCTGGGTTTGTTGCTTTTTTTTGTTTTTCTCTCTCTCTCTCTCTATTCTTTTGCTTTTGCTTTTGAAATGATGGGGTTTGTGCTGTATTTTTGTATTTAAATTTTTTCCCTTTTTTTTACCTGTGGATATTGGAAGTGCTTATATGGCTTTTGAAAGTGCCAAGCCACCTTAGCCTCCCCCTCTCTTCACTTTTTTCAACCAGTACTATTTTTTTTATCTTTTTTTTTTTTTTGGTATCTTTGATGGCTTATTATAAATAATAATCCTACAAAGTTTGAAATTTCATTTTTTTAAGGTTGAGATATATTAATTTGGTCTTTCAAATTTGGGTTTAATTTTATTTTTGTTCATAAATTTAAAATTTAAAGGGAATTTGGATGACGATTTGAGCAAGCGATTAGAATGAAGACTTATTTTGAGTGATTAAAAATTGGGATGTGTGGAATAATTTGTTTGGATGGAGTTTTTTGTAGAGGAGTTAAAGACAATAACTTGTTTGAATGAGGATTTTGGTAGAAGAGTTGCATGGAAAAACTCGTTTGAATTGAGCTTTCAAAAGAGAAGTTGTATGTTGAGTGGTTTAAAAATGAGGGAGTGATTGATTAATTTGAAATGAGTAGTTAAAAATAAATTGTTAAAAATGAGTGATTGTTTTGAGTGATTATAAAGCTCGTTTGGATTGAGTTTTTTGAAGAGTGGTTGTAATAGATCATTTTTAATAGTCGTTGAAATTTTTTTTATTTTAGTCGCGAAATTTTTAATATCTAATTTTAGTTTGTGTATTTAAAAAACAAAAGATTAATTCATATGATAATTTTGAAATGGATGTTATATAATGATAATAGTTTTAATATAATTAAAAATAAAATGTAAATGTATTTTTAAAATTTACTGAGAGACATGGTAAATTTTATAGAGAAATATGGTAATTCGTTTTTTTAAAAAATAAACAAACAATTTAATTTTTTTTTAATTTTTTGTTAGTTTGGTAATCAAAACAAATTTCAATAACATTCATGGACTATAATGAAATAAATTTCAAAATTTAAAAATTAAAATTAAATTTTTAAAAATGATCAAAATGAAACAAATTTTAAAGTTTATGAACTAAAATTTCTTTATTTTTTTTTCTTACTTTTTGGGTTTTATTTTAAGTAATAAGTTTTACCTATATCAATGGGGCATAAATATACTTAAGAACAAAAAGTTATGACTTCGAATTTTTCATTCATAATTTTTTTTTAAAAAAATTATTATTTTAATTCAACAATATTTAAGAGATTAAAATATTCGAATCTGTAATATTTTAATTAATAACTAGAACATGATATGATTAAAATAATGTAAATGCTATTGCACATGCAATCATGCTCAATTGAATGACTTCTATTTGCTAACATGTGTGGCGGTTAAAGTATCTTTTTTATCTAACAACTCCAATTTTTCACCTAACTTTACTTTTTAAGAATTTGTAGTTTAGTCCCTATCAAGTTTAATATGGAGGTTTAGGGAAAGGAGCCAACTTAAAATGGAACTAATCTGTAAGTTCAAAAACCAAAAAATAGAATATATGGAAGGTAGGGAGAAAAAAAAACTTTTTTTGTTATATATATATATATATATATATGAGTATTTGTAGTTGTACGCGTACTTTGACTATTTTTATGAAACATAGTACCAGTTCTACCACATTTAAATGTTAAAGAAATTGATTTTTTTTAAAAAAATCATAACCTTATCATTCTCTAATATTATCTTAATCAACTAGACAAATTAAGTTGCATTTTTGAAGTATAAAGAGGTACAAATCCTACATAAAATATATATTACTACTTTTAAAATAAATAAAAATTAAATACCGATTTTCAAAATTAAATTCATAATTATGAAGTTAAACTGAATTAAAACGACAAGTCATCACCCGACTATTGGATAACAATTTATAATTGAGGATAGAATAAAAATAGAAACTTATATATGGTTTAGATGATATAAATAAAAGAAAGAAAATAACAAAGGTGTTAGCTGAAAAGACCCAACTGCCAACCCTGCCACTGATGGAGATGTGGTGATACCCCAAACTTTACTGAATGAATTTTAAAATCCTTTTCCTAAAAACTTCAAATGCCACTTGATTTTTTTATAGTTTTTTATGTCTTATGCATCTACTTCGGAATTTGAATTTCTCATTTTTGTATCAAAACTTTGATCTTTTGATCAATCATTTATTAATCTGACAAAATTTGAGATAAAAAGGTTTAAATCATAATATGTTTTAATTATTAAATTACACTAGCATGTTAATTTAATTTAATTTTTATTGATTAATCAATCGAGTTTATATCAACTATAATTTTGGTTTTTATATATATATATATATATATATTATTAGTTTTATATGCTTTTATTCTCTTTACTTCATGTAAGAGTTTTTTTTTTGTACTATCAACTTTAGCTAAATATTTAACCAAAAAAAAGTATTTTTTAATCTCTTGATCGAGATTATTTGTTCAAATCATTTAAATTATGCTTAAGTTGGTATTGAAAGCAAGTTTAATATCATAAAAAATAAGTTCAAACTTTTATTTGTATTGATTAACCTACAATAATATATAGTTAAACAAATTGTACTCAAAATATAGTTAACAATTAATTAAAAAGTATTTTGGCTTCGATTTAGTTTTTTTGTATTGGCTATTAAAACATGCATACACGACACATTATCTACCACATCATGCTAGACAATCAAAATTTATTTTTTATTTTTTATTTTTTTGAACTTATCAAAATTTATTTAGTTAATCTCTCTTCTTCTTCTTTTTTTGTTACAAGAAAGGAGAAATTTAAACAACTAAGATTTTGATTATTAATCAACATTTATTTAATATGTTAATCTCTCGTTTTTTTTTTTTTTTTTTTTTTGTTACAAGAAAGGAGAAATTCAAACAACTAAATATATGTCTTAATTAATAAAACTATTTTCAAATTGACACTATTTTTTTTTAAAACAACACTATTATTTTATTACAAGTGCTAACCTATGGACTAAATAGTAGAAAAGATGAAGTCTTTAAAAACACATTCCTAACTTTTTTTAATAGAAAGTACATTATAATTTACTCAAAACTTTGCCAAACTAGATCAATAATTTAGTGGCAAAAAAGAGTAGAGGTCTAACATCTTGTACGATCTAATAACAAGAAGATGACATATTTGAGATCTCATTTCAAATATTATTGAATTAAAATAAAAAAATATTGAATGGATAGATGGCGCATTGATTATCTTGATTGATGTTATTATATTTTAACTTTACAGTCACAGATTCAAACTCGAAAATCGAAAAATTGGCAATAGTGCCCTCAATGTATGGTTTGTTTGTGAAAAAAAAAAAAAAAAGATAAAAATTCTTCTTTTTTTTTTTTTGTTAATCTGTCATTTTTCTTCAATTCAAGCCTTCATTATTTTTTTAAATAAAATTTGATAGTGGTTTAAATGGTATCAATAATGGTATGGGATTTGTTACTTTACAAGTTGCTAAAGGGGCAAACTTCAACTAACTCTGCTGTCCAACTCCCTACACATGTGCATAGCCATACCTCTTTATAAATAAATATTTCTCCTAAATTTATATTTTCAAATTTATTAATAAATAAATGAAAGGAACACCTTTCTAAAAATTCTCAAATAATAAGAAATTATGGACATTTTTTTAGTGGATCTGTAAACCTGTTCATGTCTCCATGCAATGATTGAAAATTTGGAACTCACATAATCTCCTTGGTATTTTCTCTTTTGTGGAGAATTTTTAAGAAAACAGAATTATCAGTACATAGGCCCCATTTCATATATTTTTTTGTTTCTATAAAATAGGTTTATTTATTTTTAATTTGATTTGTTTTTAATAAATTGAAATCCGACTAGACTATATATATTGAAAATCATCAAAATCCATTCTAAAACTTAAATTATTAAGAAAACAACAAAAGGTTTTATTATTTCATTTTCTCCCTAAATTTTAAACTTGAAATTTCTTTAGTATACTTACTTAGCCTTCTTGGAGACTATTACTTATTTTTATTTGTGTGCTGTTTCTAAAGAAATTTTAATCAAATAAAAAGGAATATATATCTTTATAGTTATGTATAGTTATAAACTTATTTTTAACAAGCTAATTTGACTATGATTTCCTAAAAGCTTTGTAAGATGGTAGGGTTGGCGAGACAAATAAATTATTAGTAAATAATAAATTTAATTTCCAAAAGCAGAATTTAGAAACAAAATCTTAGTCATGGGTGTCTTAAGTTGTATCAAAGACTTTACAACTCTAGACACCCAATAAACTTGTGATTTTATATTTAATCTCCTATTCTAAGAAAAACAAATCCACCAATCTAGTGAGCTATAGTATTCTTTATATGAAAAAAGAAAGAAAAAAAAAAGACATGGGGAATACTAAGCAAAAAAAAAAAAGAACACTTTCCAAAAGCATATTGAGGTATGAAATCTCCTTTGAGTGTTCTTGAAGGGTACATTTATAACTATGAAAAAAAAAATACAATGTTTTCACAAATACATGAACTTTTTATGTGATTTTATTTAAGTATTCAAATTGATAGAATCAGACGAAGATAGAACACAGTTTAAATTCAAATTTATAAATTCACATCAACTTCAAACTTAATTTTTATTGTATAACTTTCTTTTTTGTTATTAATTCATTCATCGTTCTTGTTATTAAGAAAAGGTATGATTGTGGCATTCTTTTTCTTTCAACAACTATATCCAAATAGAATAAAGAAAAAGTAAAGTAACAAAGATGCCAATGGAATAGTTATCAAATTAGAAACCTTAGCCTTACACTAAGGTTTTTTTTTTAAGTGAAGGCATCTTCAATTGACAACCATGATAAAATTAAAATGTTTTGAAATCTAAGATTTAGGTGTAAAGGGAGAAAGGTCCAAGTGTTGAGAGGGGAGAAATCAAAGTGGTTGAGGATTTGGAGAAGCCAAAATATAATATAATTATGGATCAGCTGCCACCAAGAAAAGAAAAAAAAAAGGACTTTGGCTGTTTTTAGGAATCTTAAGAGCCAAGCCATCTAATAAAACTTAGCATTATATTTATAGGCTAAACTCTTTCTTATTGAGTTTATAGTATCTTCTCTTTAGACTTAAACCACTTTGTAATTGCCACACTAATTAGTTGCCATAATTAAGTCAAAAAAGTGCATTAAGAAGTTCTCTTTTTCTTTTTTTGATTGACAATATTGAATTTCAAAAGGAATGTAAAATTTTCTAATAACTATTATTTTCGTAATTATTTGTTCTAGTCATGTAATGAATTTTTAGTAAACTAAAAAATGCGAATACAAAATTAGGCATAAACGTGGTTATTCCAAGCACAATAAAATATAGATTCTCATTCATCTTTATCATAACCTTCCATCATTCAAGTTACCAATAAAAAAAAGTTTACTCTCACCCGAAAATATCCTTCCATATATCCTGCAAACCATTGTCATTAGAATTTGGATTCGACTGAACTTAAAAAGGTGGATGTTGAACACAACTCTTATGTGGGAAACACCAACACTTTATATTAAGACCACTTAGAAGAGATTACAAGACAAGTGT
>JBBMKA010000018.1:16328725-16360164 GCA_037833695.1 Sechiopsis laciniata | reverse complement strand
ATATATAGATAGAATAGATGAAAAGATAAAATGAAAATTTAAAATTATAAAAAGTAGAAAGAGATGAGAAAATGTAAAATAAAAAAAAAAAAAAAGCATATGTTCACTTACTAAAAAAGAAAATCTCAAAAAAAAATAAAATAAAATAAAAAAAAAATCCACGTAGGTAGCCCTGCAGGGTCTCCTTGAGACTTTCCTGCAGGGAAGTAAAGCCCTGACTGAAATACGAAGTGTCAGACCAACAATTAATTGCTTTGCCGAACAATCACGTGGGGTTAAATTCCACCCTATCAACCAACGACCTAATTCACCAACTCTATTTTCTACCACAAACAAAATCCAAATTACACAAATGGCCAACCATTCAATTATTATAACACCAGAGATTATAATAAACAACATATTATTACAATCAAAGATGCAAGTTTATGAATTATAACACCCCCTGGAATTTTCACTCTGACATCTAATAGTCTCTAAGTATATGTTTGAGCCTCTGTTTATATAAGCGGTGGTTATCTAAATTTATGTATCCATTTATCTAAACTTACGTGCTAGTTTATCTAAATTTTATATTTTTTATTAAATATTTTTATGAATATTAACTATGTATTTAACAAAATTAACATTGTTTGAAATAATAAATCATGAATTGACCTTAATTAATAATATATAATTTTTTTTTTCTTTTTTATAATAGTATATCATTTTTTTAATTAGTATTTTTTTTTATTTCAAATTGATTTACTACTTAAATATTGAAATTTTAGAAAAAGAATCTAAAAAAAAAGATTTTGTGAATAATAAAGAAAACAAAACTTAAAGTTAAAATTTGTTTTCATGAGTTCAATATTAACTTAAAAAATTAATTTCTAATACATAACTACATCAATATATAAGTGAAACAGAATATAAAAAATAAATCATTTTTTTATTATGTTCAATATTAATTATAAGTTTATTAAAAAAAAATTAATAACTTTTTTAATTTAAATTTAAGTTACTAAAAAAATGGTAAAAAAAATTTCATAACTCTTACTTATAATAACCTGCACAAACACCGTTTATCATAATTTTTCTTATAATAACTAGCACCTCAAACACGGTTTATCATAACCCACCGTTTATCATAACTCTCAATTTTTTATAACCCTTCGTCTACAATTACATAATTGGTGTTCCAAACACACCCTAATATTAAAAAATGGTAGAACAATTCATCATTCGATTTTGCATCAAATAAGACCCGTCTTATTTAGACATTTGACCTACACAAAAATGAAAAGCAGAAACAAAATTCAACGTGTTTAACGAATCTCCAAATTTTTTTTTAAAAAAAATTGAGAATAGTTTGAAGGCCTATTTTACCCAATATATATATAAAATCAATAAAATACTGAGCTAAATGGTCAGTTAGATCCAGAATTGGTTTTAAGTTAAAAAAAGTATGAAACCAAATTTAACTTTTCAGATTAATTTACCAAAGTGAATTGCTTAATGTACTGAAGACTTTACATGAAGGCATTCTTTCGTGGGCAACTCTAACGTATTTCATTATTAATAATTTAACCATGATTCGAAATACGTAAAGAGTTTTTATTTACACGCTCTACTATACAAAGAGAAATTTCCAGCTCAGGAATCTGAAACAACCAATATAATTTATAAGAATTAAATAGAACAGTAACAAAAATCTACTCATTCTCTGAAGTGGTCTTTACTTTTACGAAGATGTAATAATCCATTGCACTGAATGAAAGGTTATTACCTACCTTGTTAGCTGTTGGAATCCAATTACCAATTACCTAGCAGAATCGTCTCACTAGCAAGAAGATTCCGAATCGGTTTTATCACTAGAATCGAACCATCTTCACTTCGTACTTTATTCTCTTAGTACACACCATGATGGAACCATCTTCACATCAGACAATCTACTCCAATGAAGTTTCAGTTGCTGTTTCGGTTTCGGTTTCGGTTTCAGGTTCAATATCAGTTTCAGTTTCAGTTTTGGATTCCGTTTCAATTTTTCCCACTACAAGCTTGGAGCCATTTGGTGCTGGAGCATAGACCACGGCCGTCCTGGAAGGAACGTATACTAGGAAAGAACGAGGCCTGTTATCATAGTTTCCTTCCTGCACAAGCAAAAATATGAATCCATATCATTCATGAATCAGTCTATTTATAAAATATCTTAAGAGACTTTCTCACAGATGTGAAGTATTCAGCAGAAGGATCAAGCCGCTTGTGCCCTCCGAACAACGGATTGTCGGAGTCCAAGACAATCTACAACAATGCAAACAATGCCATGTCATTTATAGAATTTGAACAAATTAAAGGATAAAAGGATAACTAACAGAAAGATCATAGTGCCAACGTTTAATACAACATATACTATATGCTCAACAAAGAAGTTACGCTCAACAGATTCGAATCGGAACTACAAAAATGCTACATATACTATACCTTGTATTTTCCTGGCTTTAGGCACCCCACTCGGTAGTCGTAATAGCTGTTACTCCAATGGAAATTAAAAACAAAAACCAGATCCCCCCTTTCGAACACAATGACTTTATCTGCTTCATCCTTTCTAGAAACATATTGGTGTTCAGATGTCATGAACTGCAACCACAATTAGTTGATGTTTAATATGCATTTTCTGAACATATGAAAAGCCAAGCATAGTTGGTTATTACACATTTTCAGGCACATGAAAGAGCAAGGAAACAAAAATGCAACTTCCAAATTATGAGAAAATATATATATATAATAAAGACAATTTAAGGAGATAAGGAATTATATGCCGAATCCAAATAAGGTTTTCCCCTGCAAAACTTTGATGACATAAGACAAAATTAAAAGATTGAAACATCAAAATTGTAGAGAAGCGTTTTTTTATTAAATAAAAAATAGGTTAGATAGAATCAAATATAATTACAAAAACACAATTTAACAACTAAAAGATGCATGCCAATCCAGACTTTACTCTTAATACGAAAAAAAAATCAATAAAAAAAACCATTTCATTAATGTATGAAATAGATACAAAAGAAAGTCCATCCAAATTGAGAGAACTTTAATGATAAAAAATGACGGTACGTTGTAATACACATCTTAACGCCTTCGTTATAGAACCTTGGACCGAGTGACCATTTAAGCATGAACGAACAATTTAAAAAGATTGTGCAGTCATTGGATGTAATTTGAAATTTATAATCCAGGGACTTCAAAAATATCTCAGATTTTGTAAAACATCAGGTTTATAAAAACTGAGAAAACTTACACCAAATGCTTCTTCAAGATGCTGCATGGCCTGATCAAATTCTTGCATACCACGATATCTTAAATAATCTGCATCTCCCTGAGTGCACATTCACAACTTATGTGAGTACATACATACATACATAATAACTGGAACAGATTAGGTGATTGTGACTAGGATGCATTTCCCAAGTTCTATTAGACGTGCATGAAGCCCTTTGCCTTGGAACACAATATTTTAAAAATGTATATATAATACATATTTAAAGAATGTCAGATAATTGTAATCATTATTTCGCAACAATTTATACATAAGAATTCAATGAAATAATGTGATTATAAGAAACAACATATTAAATAATAAAGTTTTTAAATGCAAAAAATCATTTAAAATTAAACAAAGATTTTTTTAAAAACATATAAAGTTAAGTCTATAGAAATTATTTAAAGAAAATGAAAGCTAGATTTTTTTTAATTGGATAGGAAACGAAAACATCGTCAATGAGATAATAAAAGCAATTTGTACGAAGGCATCATGAAAGGTTTGGATGCTTGAGAATGAAAATGTGAAATGCCACATTGAAATATTTATAATTTACTTTAAACTTAAACTTAAAACAGAAACAACTTTGTCTTTAATAAATTATTTAACAAGTATTTTGACACAAGTATTTCGTTCAAGAAGTCTTTTACTGTTAATAATAGCATATAGATCAACAAAAGTTTGAGGAAACTATTCATCAAGTAAGAGAATGTGAAGCCCAAACCAAAATATTTTATATATTATTAATTATTTTAGCAAAAAAAGGTTGTCAAAGGATAGAATTGAAATACAAGCTATCTGATAATAAATAATAAAAAATTGCAGTTTTTCTCCCAATATTACGGCAGTCTTCAGAAACAATTATACATGATCAAAGTGGTTAAAATCCTTGTGCTTCATCTTTATTTATAATATAGAAACTTGCTAAAAATTAGGTTTATCATGCAACATTTTTAGGTTATAGTCTTGTTAGTTGTTACCACAAAAAGCAGTTGATTAGTCTCATGATTTGAGTTCTGACATTGTTGTGTACCAAATATCAGAGCATGGAAATCTGACTGCCCGAGGTATTCAAGCCAGACAGCCAGCGGTTGAGACTTCAGACACGTGATGATTGTAATCGAGAGCGTGAGACTAAAGAGCCCTTCTACTTTTATTAGAAGAGGCATTGCCTTCTTATAGAATACATAACAACCCTAATGGGCCTATTGGGCCTCAATCTAGAAAAGCAGTAATATATACGAAACACATATATATATATAATCCTAACACTCCCCCTCAAGCTGGAGCAAATATGTCTATCATGCCCAACTTGTTGTAGAGATAGTTTATGCGAACTCCATTTAGCGCTTTGGTGAATATATCACCCAACTGTTCCCCAATCTTCTCATAACTCGTTGAGATCAAACCCTGCTGCATCTTTTCTCGAATGAAATGACAATCAACTTTAATGTGCTTTGTTCTTTCATGAAACACTGGATTCGAGGCAATGTGGATGGCTGCTTGATTGTCACACCATAATCTCGCAGGTATCGTAGTTCTCATCCCGATCTCGTTCAATAGCTGAACAAGCCACACTATCTCACATGTCACTTGTGACATGGCTCTGTACTCCGCTTCAGCGCTCGACCGGGACACTACATTTTGATTCTTACTATTCCAAGACACTAAGGGCCTATTTGATAACGTTCCTGTTTCTTGTTTCCGTTTCTCTTTTTTGAGAAGTGGACATGTTTGATAACTGTTCCCATTTCTTGTTTCAAAAATTTAAAGAAACGTTTCTAAAATTAACAAAAAAAAAAAAAAGAAACTACAAGGTACCCAACCTAGGGGTATATTAGTGTTGAAATTTCTATTTAGGAATGTATGTAGTAATTGTAGCATAGAATATTTGGTAGAATATTTCTCTTAATATTTCTCTTAATTGTTTTCCTTGTGGATTCTATTCCATATTGATTGTATTCCATATTTGTAATGTTTCCATATATGTAAGAGGTCTTTCTTCTATATAAGAGGACCAAGAATGCACATATTGAATATAGCAATATATATTATTTGCTCTCAAAACTTAGAATTAGTAATAAGGGTATTATTAGGGGTAGAAGGGTAATTTGATAGAGAGTTAGTTAGTGAAGGTTATAAATAGGAGGAGAGGATTGGAGAGAAAGGCATCGATGTATTTGGAGAGTTTTGGCTTGGGCTAACAAACTCAAGAGGGAGGGATTTCTAGGGTTAAGCCTAGGGTTTCTCTGTAATTTTCATATGTTCTTTCAATATTATTTTGAATCTGTTCTTGTAAGGTTAGAATCCTTGCAGAAACACCAAAATAATGTTTCTGCCGTTCCGTTCTTTTTTTTTTCTTCTCAAATGCATCATCTCTTCTCCTAGTTTCTAGGGTTTTTTTAGACGTTCTTTAGAATGCGGACATCTCCAAAGGCCGATTTCTCCAACGATTGTGCAGATTTTTTAGCTTAATCTTGTTTGAGGACTTCCAACCATTTCTCATCTTTAAGGTAAATCGTTGTTCTTATTTATTTTTTTTCTTTTTTCTTTTTGCTATGTGTCTAAACTTCTGTCTCCATTTAGGGCTTTGTGTTTTTTCAATCTTCTTTGTGTGCTTGATCGCTTTAGGTTGTTGGATTCATTTAGGGTTGTTGTTTGTTGCTTGCTTTAAATTCTAATTTAATTTATTTGCTATTTGTTCTTCTTTTATGTATTTGGGTATTATAAGTGTTTTTCTATTGAGATTGTTCCTTTTCTTCTACTCTTTTTCCGTTTAATTCAACCCTTATGGTGTTCTATTTGTATTGATCCCATTTTCCTGCTATCATTTTCTCTCTGGATTCAATGAAGGTTTGTTTCATTTTAGCCCCGACCCATCTCTCTTTTTCTCTATTCCTGCAATTTCTTTTCTTTTCCTTCTTGATCATGCCCTGGACTTTGTAGATTGTGGGTACATTTGCTTTTGCTTTAATTGTTGTGCTTTATTATTGAGTGTTGTTACTTGTAATATTGGCTTCAGAGTTCAACTTATTGGAAATTCTACTGATTTTGATTTTCTTCTTTTGCAAAATCTTGCAATTATATGTTGGTGTTGATGTGGTTGAAAGATTTGATATCATCCTGATTTTGAAAGGTCAAGATGTTTATTCATGGTAAGGAATGATGGAGATTTGGTTGATTTTTAAATATTAGAAGTGCATTAAGGGTCTGATTAGAAAGAACTGTCATATTCATTAGAAAATATTTGTTGAAGTCTATTTATTTCTTTGTATAGACTTAACAAATTATTTCTATAATTTTTTATGCATTAAAATTAGTTTGCAACTTGAATATGACAGTTCTAGTAAGTTCTTAAAAATTAGAATTAGATGCAGATTACCTATAGTTTCTTTGTACACCACTTCCCAGAAATTTTAACAACATTGAGGTATATATAATTGGTAAATTAAACTTAACAACAGTGAGGTATATATAATTGGTAAATTAAAGTTGGAATAGGATTTTGGTGGTTTCAAGTTGGAATGATGGGCTTGTTGTTTCTTCGATATTAGAAAACCGTTGTGTAGATGATGATATTGAAATTGATCGGTTGAAAAGTGAGGGACCATGGCTAGACAAGAATGAGACTCTTTTTGTTAACTTGATGGATGAAGAAGTTGCAAAGGGTAATCGTCCAACAACAACGTTTGCAAAAACTAGTTGGAATTATATGAGAACTAAGTTAAATGATAGCACTGGCTATGCTTATACTCACGATCAACTGAAAAATAAGTTCAACAAATTAAGATAAGTTTATAAGGATTTCAAAACAATATTGAGTGATATGTCAGGAAGTGGTTGAGATCCATTATTGGGCACTATCACCCTAGAAGAGGAGCAATGGATTGATCTTTTTAAGGTATAAATTATAACCACCATGTCACTTTAGTTGACTAATCATCTATTGCATTATAACTAGTTATGTATTATTATTATGAAATTTATTATAGGTGAATAAGAGAGCTAAGAAGTTTAGAAAAAGTGGTTGTCCACACTATTTAAAGCTTATGAGAATTTTTGGAGATACCACAACTACAGATGTATATACTGGTCCATCGACAAGAGTTCCTTCAGATTCTGAAGATGAAAATGATGTTGGGAGCAATACAAATTGTAATGGTGAAGATAGTTGATACGGCCCGTTTAGGAGAAGGATAAGGAATGGTCAATCCTATTAGGAGTAGGATAAGGAATGACAAATCCTATTAAGAATAGGATAAGAATATTAGACTATAAATAAAAGAGAATAGAGAGGTAAGGATATATTGAGAAGTATTGAGATATTGAGTATCTAGGGCTTGAGAGTGATCTCAAGATCGGGAGGGTCCAAGTACCTTTAACACTTGGGTTAATTAGCATCTTTATTATCCTTTTTATTTAAATATATATTCAGTTCTTATCAATAGTGATCTTGAAAAGAGTAGAAAACGAGTTCGAAACAAGAGAGACAAGTTTGGTAGTTTCATGTCAACATTTATAAATGTGTATGCTGAAAATTCCAAGAGAAGAAATGACATTCTCGAGAAAAGATTTGTTAATGCCACCACTAGTCCAGTTGTGGAAAGTCAAACATCAAAAGAAAAAGATATGGTTGATAAAGAGTTAATGGAATGCATTGATGTCTTGAATGCAATGGATGAGCTAGATGGAGAGACTTATACCAAAGTACTCAAACTTTTGCATGGAGATATTACTTGGAGAAAGATATTTTTACGCATACCCGATGCAAGGAAGAAAGATTTGATTTATACTATTTAGATCTTACTATGAGCTTTTGTAGTCATCCCATTCATAGGAAGAAAATTGTTTGAGAATGATATCTTTGGTATTTTTTATATAATTTACTATCTCGCGTACAAAACTTGTATATTTTGTTATGTGGTTTGATTATATAATTTCATGTTGTCCATGTTTTATTCAGAAATATCTTTATGGATTTAATTGAAGAGAATGACTTGGATTATGATTCTGACGGTGACGATGATGTTGTATACATCTTTTTTGGTTTAATAAATGGTTTTCACAAGATGCACTCTTCTAGACAACCATGTAGAACATCTTTACTCAAAGGTCATGATTATGTGATTGAGTTATTAAATGGGAACGACACAAGATGTTTTGATTGCTTTAGGATGAAAAAAGATACATTCGTAGCTTTTTGTGAAGATTTAAAAGTGAAGACGAATTTGAAAGCATCTAGATATCTTTCTGTTCAAGAGAAAGTTTCCATTTTTTTATTAGTCATATCACATAATGAGATAAATCGTATAACAGCTGAAAGGTTACAACATTCAGGTCAAACTATTTCTCGAGTTTTTAACATTGTTTTGAAAAAAGTTAGCAAGCTTGGTGTTGAAATTATTTGTCCACCCAACGGAGATAATATACCACAAGAGATTAGATCGAAGTCTAAATACTTACCATTTTTTAAGGTAAGATCTTAATTTTTTTCCCCCACAAACATGATATTAAAAAATTATACTTATGTAATGCTTGTTTTTTAGGATTGTATTAGTGCAATTGACGGAACTCATATTGATGCACGTGTTCTCCAAAACGAACAAATACCTTTTCGGGGTAGAAAATCTAATACAACATGGAATATAATGTGTGTATGTTCATTTGATATGTTATTCACATATGTCATGTCTGGTTGGGAAGGATCTGCCAATGATTCTCGCATACTTCTTGAATGTATCAGGCATCCCGAGAATAAATTTCCTATGCCTAAAGGAGGTATATAATTATGTGTTATTTAATTCGAGTAACATGATATATTTTACTTCTAACATTTTTCTTCATCAAAATATTTGTGTTCAATATTATGCAGACCAATATTATCTAGTTGATTCAGGATATTCAAATATGCCAGGATTTTTAACACAATATCACGGTCAAAGATACCATTTGTGAGATTTTAGAGAAAGGAGACATCAACCTCGAGGTAAGGAAAAGGTGTTTAACTATCGACACTCTTCACTTCGAAATGTTAGTGAACGTTGTTTTGGCATGTTGAAAGCTCGATTTCCTATCCTTAAACAAATGCCTTCTTATCCACTCAAAACACAAAATATTTACCGATAGCATGTTGCACTATTCACAATTACATTAGATTGCATGATCATCATGATGATATCTTTAATGTTTTTAGCAACGAATCAATGATTGTTGAAGATGTGCAGAGTTTGCCGGATAATTTACCGAGTGATGTAATTGAATTAGATGTGAATGTCAATTACGGCGAAAGGTGGGAGTAAGAGACAACATTGCAAATCAAATTTGGGCGACTTTAGAACGATAAATATAGTTTTATTTTTGTTTTTAATTTTACCATTGGGACTTTTTTGTATGTTTATTTTTTTGAAATCGGGACTTTATTGTATATGGTACTTATTTTAGACAATTTATATTCTATACTTTTTAGTGCAATTTTATATTGTGATATTAACCATTATCTTTTGTATTATTTTAATGTAAGTTATATATTTGTTTATTTATAAAAAAAATTGAAGGAAAAAAAAAAAGAAACAAAGAAACAAGAAACAATTATCAAACAAATTTTGTTCCTATTTCTTGTTTTTTTAAGAAATAAGAAACAAGAACTGTTATCAAACATATTTCTGTTTCTAATTCTTTATAAAGAAGAAACAAGAAACAAAAACAGGAAACGAGAAACAAAAACGTTATCATACGGGCCCTAAATTTCCTCCCATGAACACACAATACCCTAAGGTTGACCTCCTATCTTCTTTAAAGCCTGCCCAGTCAGCATCTGAATAACACTCAATATTAGCGTGTCCATGATTCTTGTATAACACACCCCTTCCAGGAGCAGATTTTAGATAGCTCAAAATATGTTCTAAGGCTGTCCAATGATCTATTGTGGGAGATGACACAAACTGACTCACTATACTCACGAAATAGGAAATATCTGGTCTTGTGATTGTTAAATAGTTCAGTTTTCCAACCATCTTCCTATATCTTTCAGGATCAGAAAAAGCTTCTCCTTCTTACTTCTCATGACTTCAATACCTAAGAAATATTTCAGGTTCCCAAGATCTTTGGTACTAAACTGGCTATGGAGGAAGGTCTTCAGTGAAGCTATCCCAGACTCATCACTTCCAGTAATTACAATATCATCAACATACACTACCAGTAACACAATTCCGCAATTAGATCGGCAATAGAACACAGATTGATCTGAAGAACACTTCTGCATTCCAAGCTTCCCAAGAGTTTGACTGAATTTTCCAAACCATGCTCGGGGGCTCTGTTTCAACCCATACAACGATTTACGAAGACGACAAACCTTAGCATTCTCCCTCTGAGCAATAAACTCAAGTTGTTGCTCCATATACACCTCCTCGAGGAGATCACCATGCAAAAAAACATTCTTAACATCAAGCTGATATAGTGGCCAATCATTAGTAGCAGTCAGAGAAATAAACAATAGAATCGACGTCATTTTTTCAACAGGTGAAAAAGTTTCACTATATTCAATACCATACGTTTGGGCATACCCCTTAGCCACCAAGCGTGGCTTGAGTCGCGCAACAGATCCATCAGAATTCATCTTGACAGCAAACACCCACTTGCAACCGATCGTTTGTTTTCCTTCCGGACGAGCGACTAACTCCCAAGTTCCGTTTGCATCCAACGCAGCCACCTGCTTGACCATTGCCTGTTGCCACCTAGAATGGGACAAAGCCTCACCAATTGTTTTAGGGACAGACACAGAATCAAGTGAAGTAAAAAAGGATAAAGATGGTGATGATACCTGATGATAGGACACAAACGAGGAAATAGAATACATACAAGAACGCTTACCTTTACGAAGAGCTATGAGCAGATCAAGATCATCACTAGATTGCAAGTCAGATGACGAAGAGCTCACTGGTATGAGGCATGCCTCTGAGGGTTGCAACGCCTAGTGTAAATCTGAGTAATCGGTTGACAAGACAGAACAAGGACCGATAGAGGTGGTTCGGGGCCACTAGATTCAAAGTCTACCTCATAAATCAACACATCATCCTCCTCAGAAGAAGCACTGGGCAAAGAACTGAACGGTGTATGCTTAAAGAAGGTAACATCTGAGGAAACAACATACCGATTCGTGCTAGGGAAATAACAATGATAACCCTTCTGAACTCGAGAATACCCAAGAAAGATACATTTTAAAGACTTTGGGTCGAACTTGGTACGGTGAGGACGAACATCACGCACAAAACATGTACAACCAAAGATCTTTGGGGACATATGAAACATTTCCTTAGATGGAAACAAGACCTGGAACGAGATTTGATATTTGATTATTGAGAACAGAAGATGGCATTTGGTTAATGAGGAAACACGCTGTGGTAACAGCATCAACCCAAAAGTGTTTCGGAACCTTCATATGGAAGGACAAGGCTCTCGCGATTTCAAGCAAATGCCTATTCTTACGTTCAACCACTCCATTTTGAGATGGAGTGTTTGCACAAGACGATTGATGAATAATACCCTTGTCCCTGAGATAAGCACTAAGGATACTCGAAAAGTATTCACCCCCATTATCAGTACGCAAGACTTTGATAGATACATTAAATTGATAATGAATTTCAGCATTAAAGGCACAAAAATGCGAAAACAACTTAGAACGATTTTTCATTAAATAAACCCAAGTAATACGGGAAAAGTGATCAACAAAAGTAACAAAATAACGAAATCCTGTTTTAGACACAACAGGACTTAGACCCTAAACATCTGAATGAACTAACTCAAACGGAGCATTAGCTCGTTTATTGACTTCAGGACTAGAACTCAAACGATGAAACTTTGCAAACTCACAATTCAAAGATGACATCTTATTAAAATCAGGAAACAACTTCTTCAAGACAAACAACGATGGGTGACCCAACCGACAATGAACCTCGAATGCAAATGCATTGCTCGCACAGGCTACAGCTCGGACTGGTTGTTGATCCAAGATGTAAAGACCCCCAGCTTCATGCCCCCTACCAATAATCTTCTTCGTCAAATGATCCTGAAACAAGCAATAACCAGAGAAAAACAAAACAAAATAATTGAAGTCACGAGACAATTGACTCACAGAAATCAAATTATACCAGAATTTAGGCAGGCACAAGACAGAAGATAATGATAGGGTAGGGGTAAGTGTGACCAATTCTGAGCCCTGAACAAGAGACAAGGATCCATCTACCAATGTAACATCAGGACAACCAACAGATGACAACGAAGTGGAAAACAAGTTAATATTACCTGTCATATGAGCATTGGCTCTAGAATCTATGACCCACTTCGTAGATGACGAAAGGAGGCAATAATTGTTACCTGACTCAGCCAAGGTTGCAGCAGGAGGAGGGTTTGAAGATGACGACTGCGATGATCCGTTTGGAATCCGGAGTTGAGCAAACTCATCAGTCATATTCTGATCACTGGAAGCAAGTTGGGCTGTCTGAAGTCTTTGATTCTAATACTTTAGCTTCCTGCAATCTCTCTTGAGATGCCCTGGTTTATGGCAATAATAACATTCTATTTCCGCACGCCTTTCACCATTCGATTCCTGACCTCGAGTATACCCAGATTTCACAGGAGCATTCATATTCCTCCCACCTCGTGTGTCATTTTTTTCAATCAGGGCACTATTCGATGATATGACTGACATTTCTGCAAAGTCCCTTCAGTACGCTGTAGTCTCTGAAACACATCATCCAAGCTTGAAATCTTAGTTCCAGACAGGACCTGAGACCTGGCAGCTTCATATTCTAGTCCGAGACCCTTCAGAAAGCTAATAACTCCCATCTTTTCTCTCTGAGACTGTTGTACCGCAATATCAGCATTAAAAGGCATTAGGGAGTTCAACTCAATGCCATTCTTCTTGTGCCGAGTATAATAACTCATAAGAGACTCCCCACTGCGATCAGCATGAAAGTAAGACGTGCAGATGTCATATGTTGTGACCTGCTCCTTCCCGGAATACAAAAATTCCACGAACTTCATAAGTTCTTTTACAGTAGAACAATGACTTATCAAGTCCACGATTTCATTGTTCATGGAGTTCGTAATCTGATTGATAGACATGCATCTTCACGATCCCAACGCTTTTTTCCTTCCTCATCCGTAGGTGGTTTTCCATCAACATAGGCCTCCAGCTCAATGTATAGTAAATGATTCCTAATCGTTCTACTCCAATCGAGGTAATTCGAACCATTCAACTTGCACTTTGTAATCTCCATCGAGTGAGAAATCATACTAGTATGCTCATTGTCGCCCATATTACCTTGATTTAATTAAAATGGGCAGCAAGTAACCTGATATTTCAAAAAATCAGAACTGAATATAGCAGAAAAACAGAACAACACTATCAGTTGACGGTCAGATCTGGAACAAACAATTGCCAAAAAAATAAGTTTAGACTCCACGGACGTGTAGAGCTTTTCGTTACGAGAAAAACCCACTAAAAACCACGAGAAACAAAGCTCGGACGTGCCGTCAAACTCAATTGCAAATTTATGGCGCATAGATTCTGCGAACAACACATAAAACGCTAGATTTTGAGCAAAGATGACCCAAAAACTGAAAACTAACCTTACACCCTTGTCAACGTCGACATTCTGAAAATCTAACCTTACACCCTTGACAAAAAACACCCCAATCCGACATCTCACGCGCCCACACAAGCAGTTTAAAGATTTTGACAGCCGCACACTTCCGACGGCAAGTGTGGCTTCCCTGTTTATCCGTTGAACGATTTTTGAGTATGTTGTAGATCGGGACGTGGGCTTTCGGAATATGTAGGCTGTGTCGAAAAATTTTGACGTATGATGGCAGAAACAGCCTCTGACAACAGCAGTAGTTTTCTGAAACGAATTTCTGACGACGGCGGCTGCTGGAACAGAAACCCTAATTTTGAATTTTGAAAAAAAACCTAACAGCTCTGATACCATGTAATCAAGAGCGTGAGACTAAAGAGTCGTTCTACTTTTATTAGAAGAGGCATTGCCTTTTTATAGAATACATAACAACCCTAATGGGCCTTTTGGGCCTGAATCTAGGAAAGCAGTATTCTATACAAAACACATATATACATATAATCCTAACAATAATAACCACTCATGTAGAATACCCAACTTAAATAAGAAATTACGAGTTGGAAATCACTTACCAAATCAAATCGACGCCGACATTTATCATAACTGTTGTTGTTTCCAAGAATTACTTCACCACTAGGAAGATGTTGATCGTCCCTTGGAAAATCAATCCACTCTGAAATGATGATATCAGATATGATTTTCCAGAGAAAATAAGAGAGCAACAAAATGATAAAACCATGATACTATTACTGCCAGATAATAAATGATTTATATGAAATATCATAAAAGACCAAGTAGGGAATATCCTACCAGGATGTCCAAATTCATTCCCCATGAAATTCAAATATCCTTCTCCACCTAATCCCATGGTAATAAGCCGTATCATTTTATGCAAGGCTATTCCACGATCAATTGCAGGAGTTGATGGTCTGTCCAAAGCCATGAACTCATACATGTCCTGGAAAACATGAATAGAATTAATCTTCTTTGTATGTGCTCCATAAGGTGTCATTGGAGTCACTCTTAATAGAAACAAAGAAATTGACATGAAAATATGAATGCTAATTTCGAAGTACACGTTCATAAATGTGTAATCTTATAAAAACTAAAACCTGTTGCCTCATAAAATTAGATAACTGGTTTAAGAGATGAAAAGTGAACTAGCATTCAAGCATCAACAATTTATGAATGTTTCTATAATTATGCTCCCTTAATGAACTTGGATGAGTTTAGTCACAAAATATACAATTGAACAAACACTAATCCAGATTCCGGACAAATTTACAGTGAATTACAACTTTTCTACATTCTTCCAGCTTTCTGATATTTACATTTTGTTTATTTATTTCCTTGGTCTGATCAGGAAAAATCATATAAATTTTCAGCCGCTGAAAGTAAATGCAAAACACTTGGAAGAAATTAGCACGATAATATGCCTTCAAATATTCTTGTGTTGAGAAATTGCATCTGCTACTTTGCCTTGGAGAATTCAGTGCAGGCTGCTAACTTTAGCAATTATAATGAAATGTGTAGTTGAACTGTTGACTGCTCTTGTATTCATTCAAGTAAGTTTGATAATGCTTTCAATAGATTTTTATTTCTTTTGTTCGGAGCCTACACTGCTTAATTGTTAGATTATTCCGTGCATATTATGTATGAAAAAGAATGTGTGGTAAGTTTGATAATGCTTTCAATAGAAGTGTTTAGAGGTAATTATACAAGAACCACTTATGAGAGAATTTAGAAACCTATGTCATGTGCTCCTAAAGGGGAGAAAAGAGAAAATATCTATGTATGCTCCTTTCAAATCTATGAAATATTTGAGAAGCTTTTTAGAAATTTTGGAAGCACCATCAAATAACCTTATTTCCTTTCTAAGACTTTATAACCACGAGTTCTCAACAAAGAGATACTTGGTCTTGAGAGTTTATTTTTTACATGGGTGTTCAGGACGATGTTTACTAACCTTGTCCATCAACCAGAACTAAGTCTTGAGAGTTTATTTTTTACAACATGGGAGTTCAGGATGATGTTTACTAACCTTGTCCATCAACCAGAATGCAACTGTTTTATCACCAACAAGAGCTTGGTCATGACTCTCAGCATATGCAACGCACTTCTCTAACCACCTTCTGTTAACAAGCGTGTGAACAATATCACGCATTTTCCAGTCTTTATCGCTTTTCCTACACCACACAAAATTGGTTAGAGTAGAGCATCTCAGAACATTTATTAGTACCCTTGGGGAAAAAATTATATAAAGATATTTCGCATGGAGCCATTACACTCTACCGCGCTTCCAATTCTGTTTAATGTTAATTTAATCCTTAGAAGTAAAAAACTCCAAAATAACCTTAATTTGCTAATGGGGCATCATTAGTTTTAGAAATTTGTCATTCCAATATCATATGGGTTATCTCATGCACTCACTCTTAGCGAAGATATAAGATAGAGATGTGTGACATGATTTTTTTTTTTAATAAAAAGTGCCAAATTTATTTTAAAAAATAGAGAAGAGACACAAATTTCATTAAAGGGGTAAAAACCTCGAAACACTTATGGACATGAAAGTTCTCCTATTTGAAACAAGATGGAATTCAAATTCTTCATTATTGAGTTTAAATAAATTAAAAGAGATGACCTAATTATAATAGGAAACAATACTACCTAATCATAAAAGAAAAAGATGGCCTAATCATAAAAGAAAAAGATAATACATAATTATAAAAGGAGAAAATAAGATTTAACTAATCCTAAAAAGAAAAATAATTAAAAAGATAAAAATACTATTTTACTAAAATTAACATAAACCCACACTCCCCCTCAAGCTGAATTGTATATGGAATACATGTCAAGTTTAGAGTTAAATTTATCAGAATTGGTCATTAGGATGATGATGTGCCAACTGTGATGATGATGCACCAATTCGAATGATGATGAAAAGCGATGTTAGGGCCAATTGGGAATATTGATGCCAGGGCCAATTGGGAATACTAATGTCAGGACCAATTGGGAATACTGCTATTAAAGCCAATTGGGAATACCTAGAAAGCACGGACACTTCTATTTTGACAACGTATCCGTGTTGTACTCGTGTCCGACACTCGAAATTCCGTGTCCTCCTTTATTATTATTATTTTTAATTTGGACATTTCACGGACACATCACGGATACTTCATGGACACTCCATTTAAGACTTATTTGTTTCAAATTGTTGATGACACGACAACAGGTAGTGTTGGTGGAGGCGATCGATGATGACGTCCATCGAAGATAGATGGACTAAAATGGAAAAATGAAAGAAAAAGAGAAAATAGAATGGAAAAAAAAGAAAAGGAAGTAAAAACTAAAATATTTTGAGATTGTTAAGGGTAGGCATTGAAAGAATGGTGAGATTTTGTTTTTTATTGGATTTAAATGGACTCATAGAAGTAACTACGTGGGTTAAATTCAATTGCTGATTCAATCTTCATGTTCATCCTTGTTTGGATTATTTTTATAGTTAGTAAAAAAAAAGCTAAAATATTTTGGATTTGATCTTTTAATAGTATATCATAAAAAATAATAATATATAACGTGTCCTGGACGTATCCATATCGTGTCGTATCCGTATCGTGTCGTGTCCGTATCTCGTGTCCGTGCTTTTTAGGGAAATACTGCTGTCAAGGCCAATTGAGAATACTGCTACTGTCAGGGCCAATTGAGAATACTGTTACTGCCAGGGCCAATTGGAAATACTGCTACTGCCAGGGCCAATTGGGAATGCTGCCAGGGCCAATCGGGAATGCTGCCAGGGCCAATCGAGAATGCTACCAGCGCCAATCGGAATGCTAGACAAGACCAATCGGAATGCTGAACAGGACCAATCGGAATGCTGGACAGGTCCAATTAAGAATGCTAGATAGGTCCAATTGAGAATGCTAGACAAGTCCAATTGGGGATACTGGACAGGACAGGTACCGAGATGATTCTTCGGTTGCAGGCGGTCCATGATGCCTTTGAAGAGAGAAAATTTGGCTGTTTTTTTAAGAATAAAAAAAAAAGTGAGGAAGAATAGAGAGGAGGGTTTGTATTTTCTAGGTTTTGAGATAAGTTTTTTTTTTTTTTTTTTTCTAAAAGAAGAAGAAGAAAGTGGAGGAGGAGAACAGAAAAGGTTTCCAGTTTACCCAGATCAAAAAGAAAAATTTGAGGCTCTGATACCATGTTGAAATATGGAAATTCAAATTCTTCTAATTCTTCATTTAATAATGAACCCAATATTGGGTTTAAATAGATTACAAGAGAGACCTAATTATAAAAGGAAACAATACTACCTAATCATAAAAAAAAAAGATGGTCTAATCATAAAAAGAAAAGATAATACATAATTATAAAAGGAGAAAATAAAATTTAACCAATCCTAAAAAGAAAAATAATTAAAAAGATAAAAATACTATTTTACTAAAATTAACATAAACCAACAGAAACCAATGAAGATAGGTATAATCCATAAAAGAGTTTTGAATTTACACCAATGAAATACATAAAACAATCAAAAGTAGAGTAAGTGTCCCTCAAAATTTATTCTCGACCAATTTACAAGATTACATTAAGGTGAAAAACACATTGAGAATATCTAAATAAAGTATAAGGAACAACATACTTGAGAAGCTCGATCCATTTATCAGCAATGGCCATGTGCAGACGGTAATCAAATCCAATTCCACCATCTTGGATAGGAACGCAAAAGGTAGGCATTCCACTTACCTACAAAATTAACATTTTATCTCAAGCTAATACAACAGTACTTCACCACTATAATGGCCAAACCGAGTGTTAAGAATCTAAACAGTTACCAATATGCAAATTAAACTTTGTATATAGAATCAACAAAATTTTATTTATTTTTATTATAACAAATTATAATTTAGTGAAATTACAAAAGAAGGTGAACCTAGGGAGAAATTACAAAAGGCAAACACTAATTTCATTGATCAGCAAAGTTTTATCATGTTGAAACTATACAATGATATTAATATGAAGGTTGACAAACTTTCAACGAACATTAGTTGCTAACATCAATATAAAGATATTCACACCCTCAGTTCAAACTAACCATCCAGTAACAGGCACCCATGGATAAAACGTGGGAGGTCTAGTCTCAGTAAGCTACCCATTGATAATTATTTACCTGCTTTCATTCTAAAGATTTCTAGTATTCCATAATACTACTAATGATACATCAAGTTAATGTATCAAGTTAAATACAAAAAATAAAAAACAAGCAACAATGGTAAAGTTAAGCTGATGTAATCAAGTCTCCAAAACTTTCGGTCTCAAATTTACAATTTAACCAGAAAGATAATTTCCTAATTTGCTGTGTACAAAGATACTTTAATTTTGACATTAATTTCAACCATCCCCACAATACGGGTTGTATTGTATGTCATACAATTCCAATCCCAACCCCAACTTGTTACTCAAATCTTCAAAGGATTTGTTTTCATTAAGATAGTTGAGTTTGAACCATTTCAACATCTGACTTAGAAAATCAGATGGAATATACACATTACTTATACATATATGAACGGTGTCACTTTATGAATTCCAGAGTGGTGTATATGAATTATTATCGTTCCTAACATAACTTAGCCAAGTATATAATATATAAAGGAAATCGAACAAAGCTCTGGATACATAGTATCACTTTATGATAAATTCATGAAACATACATCTTCACCAACTGTAACAGCCTTGGGATAAAGCCCATGGATCATATCATTCACCAGCATCAAATACACCACAGCATCTACATCTGTAGCAAATCCGAAGTACTCGTCGTAGTTTCCAGTAAACCCTACCTAAACCACGGGAGAAAGAAAAAAAAAGTTATCCCCATAAGCCAAGGCATGAACCTAATATTATAAGTCCTGACACAGTGAACAATTGTGGCCAAATAGAGTACGAGGATTTGCCATATCAAAAAATAAAAGGATAGAGCCCTGCAGATCTATGGGCAGGGTACTGTTGGATCAAAATTTTAAACTGTCGGGGTTTTTTTTTTCCTTTTACAAGGGAATGTCATTCATAAGCCTTTCTAACCAGATTTGTCAAAAAATAAACCTTGCACTCTTGCCCCACCTTGTGAGGTAAATTCCCTAACCCTCAATGGATTGTGTACCTCTAAGCCACGATGAGTATACATCATTGAGGTCACACCATCAAATCTGAACCCGTCAAACTTGTATTCTTCGAGCCACCATCTTGCATTTGATAGTAGAAACCTTAGTACCTAAATGAACGATACAGACAGGTGAAACCTTAGGTTATATATAGACATGAGATAAGTATAAAGGGGAAAAGCCAAGTCCATCCAGACATAAACTTGCTCATTTATAAATATTATAAGAAAATAACTTACTTCCCAGCTTCCGTAATTAAAAAGACGAGAATCCCATATCCAATGATAACCACGGGATCCAGAATGAAAGTAATGGCTATCAGTGCCATCAAACATGTTTAGTCCATCCAATACATTCTTCGATGCATGACTGTATTTGAAATCAGTTACAGAACAACAAAGAATTACAGTATCAAAATCAGTTACAGAATAATGAAAATTTAGAAATTTTCTAACTTGGAAGGATATTCGACATCTAGCATGGGAAACAAAGAACCAGATAGTGTAGTTAAATATTTCAAAAACTGTGGTTAAATTAAACAGTGTCTTCAAAATTTTACATTGCATCACACAACACTTTGGAGTTTTTTTTTCTTTGTTACAGATCATTTTCTATCAAGGAATGAATTGTCATTCCTATAAAATGAAGATTCACATTGTATCGCACAGATCAATTGATTATATCCTCCATGCATAAACCTGCTGGAGTAATAATTAAATTGATTTTCCCAAGTTCTTTTTGCATGTTTTTCTCATCATTTGATAGGGTTTGGGGTAACTTTATCATTATTATCATCAGGTTATTTTCCCTAATTCTTTCTTCTATCTTATCGTTTGTTTCGATAGGTTTCATTGTAACATCTTCAAATATCAGTGAGTTAATGTCATCATTTTAGAAGAAAATTAGCCATGAATTACCCATAGCCTCCATTTCTGCCAGGTGATACAAAAAAGCAACTTTTTATCCTAAAAATTAGGTAATGAATACTGAAGGATTTATAGCAGAAGAAAAAAGAAAACAATTTTCCTACAAAGCAAAGTACTGAAAACAAACAAGAATTACTAGTTCTTTCCGCAATCTTGGTCTCTTTTTCTTTGTTTACCTATGAACAATATCCATGAGAACAAGCAGGCCAAGCTCATGAGCTCTATCTATCAAAGATTTAAGGTCTTCAGGGGTTCCACAGCGACTGCTAGGAGCAAAAAAGTTGGTAACATGGTACCTACATTAAAATACTCAAAGTTAACAAATTGAATCGAAGGAGATCCCATACAAAATGATGGCAATAGCTCTGACAATGCGGCATATCATTTACAAACACAATTCACTAGAAACTTTAAAAAAAACGGCATATAATAAACATGAACTTACCCAAAGCTAGCATAGTAGGAATGCTCTTGTATAGCCATGATCTGGACAGCATTGTATCCAAGCCTCTTAATACGAGGAAGGACATCATCTCGAAAGTTTGCATACGTATTTATAATAGGCTCCTACAATTTAATGTTGAGCATATCAAGAGATGAACGGTGGAAAAACATAAGGTATAGGTCAAATAAAAATAATTATTTATCTTTACCTAGTGTGCTTTTTTTTAATAATCTAAATCATATAGAAGCTTTGAATTCATAGCAATGGCAGTCAACTTTTGTGAAAAAAGCTCTGAGAGGGGGGATTCCTCTATCCACCCTTCCATAGGGATGGAGCTAAAAAGATGTGTTCAGATTGATCGAGACAGAGAGGAAAGTTGAGAATGAAGAGTGTGGTAGAGTTAAGTTGTTTAAGCATATTTTCTTCCCAATGGTGTGTTACGTGTGTAAGGACCTAAAAAATAGGTCAAAGTCAACATTTGACCAAGCCCGAAGGACATCATTTTGACTTAGACCAAAATGACGCTATTTGGTTTTCCAAGTATGCGGCGCATGGTCATTGACTCACGCATAGCACCGCATTTCTCGTTTTAATCGAAACGACATCGTCCTGTAATTTCCTCTCCATTTTCATTTCGCGCTGTTTCTTTTGATTCTTGGTTTTTGTGGTGTCATTTCTCAATTATGGATCATTTATAGGTCTTTGGATCTTAAAGTTAGGAGTGTGGGGCAATGCGTACTCTTTCTAGCTTGGCTTGGAGGTAGGTAGTTGTGATTTCCATTCTTTTACATTCTTATATGTTCGATGAATACTCGTGAATCTAATGAGAGTCTTGATTCTATCTTGGTTATATAAAAGTGAGTTGTTGTCTATCGTATAACACATTGTTCGGTCATGCATAAAAACTTGATGCTTACCAATATAAGATCGTAAAGTTATTGTATTGGGTCCAGGGTGCGCTCAATATCGGTAGCTATGTTTCATTTCTTTTAGAGTGGAGTCATGCTTGTGAATTAAAAATAATATAGTGCATCCTAACAATATAAGATTGTTTATGTTGTGAGTTGGTGCATCATGCATGCTTATGTATTCATTGGTTTGAATTGAAGAGTGGTATGTTGTTACTTCTATTATGTGATTAAGTGGTGTATTATGAGTCAAAGTGGGCTTGAAATATGGACCCATGATTTGTCAGATTGAAGTGTGAGGTGTGACCTTTTTTACGTAAGATGAGGTTGATAAGTGTGAAGCTTGTTAAGCTCCTACTAGTTTAGTGCAAAGGCTTTTGAGGTCATTTTTCTGAGTTCATACTATAATTTGTTTAAGAATCAGGTTAGTGTCAAAAGATTAGCTCTTAGTTGTGATGAAGATATTTAGTGTAAGTTAGCGTTGTTGATTTATGTTAATTTTAATATAATAGTACTTTTATCTTTTTAATTATGTTTTCCTTTTAAGATTAGTTTAAATATTATTTTCTATCTTTTACTTTTATAATTAGACATTATTTTTTCCTTTCAAGTATAGGTCATCTTTTCCTTTTATGATTAGATATTATTTTTTCCTTTTATAATTAGGTCATCTCTTGTACTCTATTTAAACCCAATATTGGGTTCATTATTGAATGAACAATTTGAATTCCATCTTTCAACATGGTATCAGAGCCTCAAATTTTTCCTTCTGATCTGGGTAAACCTTCTTTCTTCCCCTCCTAAACTTCTTTCTTCTTCTTCATTTTTTTCTCAACAAAAAAAATCTCCAAAATCACCGCTTTCTTCTATGTGTTTTTTCTGCTAATTTTTTGTCCAAAATCTTCTTCTTTCCCCTTTAAATCCTATGAGAATTTCTTCCTTCAAACCTCTATGTTCTCATTTTATAAAACCTTGGAAAATCCAAAATCTCACCACCAATCTTCTACCCTCTTTTCAAAACTTTTTTTCTCAACAAAATCCTTCAAAGGAATTTTTTCTCCCATTCTCCATCCTTATCTTTTTTCTTTTTTCTCTACGTTCTTGATTCATTAAAAAAAAAAAAGGCCAAAATTTCTCTCTTCAAATGCGTCAATGAACCGCCCGCAACCGGAAGAATCATCCCGGTACCAAACCAACTTTCCCAATTGGCCCTGTCCAACTTTCAAAAATTGGCCCTAACCAGCTTTCCCAAATTGGCCCTGACCAGCATTCCCAAATTGGCCTTGATCAGCACTCATCCAAATTAGTCCTGGCAGCACTCATCCAGTTGGTACTGACAACACTCATCCAGTTGACCCTGGCAACACTCATCCCAATTGGCCCTAGCCCTGGCATCACTCATCCAATTGGCCCTGGCATCACTCATCTAATCATCATCCCAATTGACGCATCATCATCACAATGACCAATTCTAATAAATTTAACTTCAAGCTTGGCTTGTATTCCATATAGAATTCAGCTTGAGGGGAGTGTTGGTTTATGTTAATTTTAATAGAATAGTATTTTTATCTTTTTAATTATGTTTTCCTTTTAAGATTAGATTAAATATTATTTTTATCTTTTACTTTTATAATTAGACTTTTTTTTTTCCTTTTAAAAATAGGTCATCTTTTCCTTTTATGATTAGATATTATTTTTTTCTTTTATAATTAGGTTATCTCTTGTACTCTATTTAAACCCAATATTGGGTTCATTATTGAATAAAAAATTTGAACAATTTGAATTCTATCTTTCAACAAGCGTATTTGCATTTACGGCTCGCATTGAGGTATTGTTAGTAAATTATAATGATTAGAGGCTTTAAATTAGCTTAAACGTGATGATTGTGTGAGTTGGTGAAGGTTCAATATTTTAGGATTGTTTATTCATTGGATTTAGGGTATATTGATCTAATTTCAGTGGAAGGATTATGTCGTGGGCGAGCTCTATGCTTTCTCTATGGTAATTGGAAGGGTAGAGATTGAGATTTGAGAGAATAGGTTGAAGTATATACCTTAGAGTTTGAGCATTTTAGTCATAGTGGTGCGATTAATAGTTCCTGCCTAGTGTATGAGGTATAGATTGTTCACTTATCTCATATTTCGATTACTAGGGTAAGCGTGGGGTATAACTCTAAGTGTGGCCGTGAGGTCACCAATATCGAGGATTAGTTGTAGGACAGCTAGATGGTGTCCTAGCTTTACAACATTTAAGAAGAGGTGAGTTTTTCAAGTAGGGAAAAATGTGTTGGAATGTAGATACGAGGTGACCAGAGGTCGTACTGTGTCGAGGGTGCACTATATTCACAGGATAAGCTAATGGGTTTTCGTGCAACTTAAGATAAATGAAAAGTCGAGAGTGAGTACCTTCAAGTGATCAGGTTCTGGTAACAAGGTTTGCAAGAAGGTTATCTGGGCAAGAGAGGCCCGAGTGTGAGTGGTGTTATAACGATTTACTTATGATGTTTCCCTAGGATTAGCGTGTAGTTAGTGGGGTTTCTCCTCACCAGTTTGGTTTAGGGGCATTCCCCTAGCCAGAGATCGTGTTTTCTAGATAGTGTCCAGTTGATACACGAGCAATGTAATTTTGGGTCGCATGAGTAAATGTTTTTAGCGAATTATATGGGAGCTCATTGAGTAGCCAACTACACTCTTGTGTTAAGTACATTGTGTTCATGACAGTTATTGTAGTTAGCAGTAAGTGGTTTCGAGTATCTTTTTTTTTTCTTTTAATATCAGTGACAGTCCAGGCCAGCTTGAGCGCACCTGGACTATTGTAACGTCATGAGACAGACTGTTTAACCTTACAACATTTAGATGTTAAGGAAACCCATAGGAAATTAATTTTTAGGTTTGTGGTCACCATGGATTGAATCCAAACCATGGTTTTTAGCCTCTAGATCTAGTAGTTAAGTTAGGTATACCTAGAGACATGGTTAATCTGAGTTTGGTATCTGGTATCAGAAGCTTGTGTGTTCTCTTTTCTGGAGTTGGGTCCACGACTCACTTGTTGTAGCCTTAGTTTTCACAAACAAGAGGTAGTTTTATCGCACTGAAAAACTACTTTGTATTTTCCCTATAGAAATTTCCTTGTAATTTCAACTATCAATAAATTTGAGTTCCTATTGAATCTGTTCCTTAAAGATTTTAGGTTCGAAAGGGTTGAGCTAGGTGCGGCTGGTTATGAAAGTAAGGAAAATTTTGTGGAAATGCAGAAACGGTTAAGGGAAGGAGAGCTACTTTGGGGCATAAGATAAAGAATGAAAAGAGCTTTAAATGACGTTTCAAAGAGGTTTGGCGACAGGGAAGTTGAGTTTGGTGAAGTCCCATAGTTTGTTTTGGATGACCTAAGTTTTTATCAGATTCCTTTGTTCGATGTTTCAGAGATAGTTCTAATGGGGAAGGAAAGGCTTCCGATTTGTCGGCTTTAGAGGAAAAAAGGTTGAAGGATAGATTTGGGTTAAGTCTATGAGTGTGACTTCATTAGAAGTAACACCTTCATTTAAAGTAGAGTTTAGAGTGGCCTCGAATCAGCTGAACAAAGGAGTTTCTCTACTGTCATTACTGAATGAAGGTGTTACTTGTAATGATCTCATTATAGAATTTCTTGTATACATATCCCACCATACCAATTAAATGGTTTTAGTTTCCTATACGGAAAAAATAGTGTTGCACTTCCAAGCATAATCTTGAGTAGGAAGTGATTTTTACATGGAAAAGAACACAGAAACAAAAGGAGAATAAGCACACTCAGAAAGTATCTATCACAGGAAACAGAAAGTTCTTACCGTACTACTCATGCCAACGTGGCTCTCATAAATTCTAAGTGATTTTGGCTTTTCTGGCCGAGGATGTTGAAATACGTACTTCTCCTACAATAACGAGAGGTATGGAAAGTAAAGTTCAGTAAAACAAAGTAGTTTGCAGCTTAGCTGTAGAAAGTCGTACAGTAATCACTGCTAATGAGCAAGCAATTGGCACCCAATAACAATGATATAGTTACAGATTTTATCACCCATGATCTCCCTAGGAAACCGGGGAAAATTATGAGTTCAATTTTTTTGCCCTCTTTGGTAGACAATATCACTAAAAAAAACAAAAAACCCTTATTAGCCATCTATTTTGGAATGATCCCATGGATTTATAAGGTATAATCTAATGTCAGCATTGTCTTTTTACCATTATTTATAAACATTTCCAGAAATGCAATTGCAAGAGGTTTTCCATCCTGCCTAAATGATTATAAGACAAACAATAAATTTATTAACCACACCTCTTCCGGTGGATCATGTAGTTTAAGATAATAATTTTCATTTTTTTCTTTGGTAGACAATATCACTAAAATAAATCAATTATTATTCTATTTTATTTTAGACCCTATTACATTTGATTGTCAAGGAAACTTGTAGAAAAATATTTCTTCGGTAAGTGGCCACTAGCCATCATAAACTGAACCCATAACCTCTTAGTTCCATAAGGTCTTCTTGCCAACTTGATAAACCCATAATGTTTTAAAAAATATATCTGTTATTAGTCATTCATTTGGAACTATCCCATGGATTTACCAGAAATAATCTAACGTCAGCAATATCTTTTTCCCAATATTTCCAGAAATGTAGCTCATAAAGGTTTTTCATACTACTTAAATGATTATAAGACGAACGATAAGTTTATGACAAATACCTCTTCCGGTGGATCATAGTATATGCCATTGTACGGTATTTCACCTGGAGCCTGTACAGAAAACTTGATCCAAGCAGGTATCGAGTCTTTGATGCCAGAAGGAGAATCCATTCGAATCTGCAAGTGACAAACCATTAAGTTACACATTTGAAGGATAGGAACATCATAAAAACTAAGCTTCAACTATACACCATCACTCACTGAAACCATTCTACACCCGAAGTATACAATCAAATCAGTGCATCACAGTTTGAAAAAAGCTCACTTTTAGTAGAATCTAACGAAGCTCAACAAATGGAACTAAGTGAAGAAAAAACATCCAAGAGACATCGAGAAAGACTTGTAGTTCCACACTCACTAATCACGAACCTATTGCTTTTAAATTTGTCGGCCAAAGAAAATTCAATGAGCATTGTAAAGGCTTTTATATGGCTTAATTGGGTGGAAAGGAATCAAAGAATATTTAAAGAGAAGGAGCTCCTTTTGATACGTTTTTTATGCTAGTCATTTTAGTTATTACTTGGTGTAAATTTTCCCTTGTTTTCTGTTACCATAACTTTTCTACTCTCTTATCCAATTAGAGAGTCTTTTTTAACTCCTTAGAGCAGGCTATCCCGATCTTTTATGATTTTATACTATCAAAATATTGTTTCTTATTAAAAAAAACGAGAAAAAAAAAAATTCTGCGTCCATATTTCCAAATAAACGTCTTCTAGGGGCTAAAAAACACAATTATTGTCCTTGCATAATTTAGAGACCATCTTGAGAATACGTTACCTTCACTCGAGAACCATGAGGAATGGCTGAGGAACAATCAGCATTATTAGGCAAAAAAATTTCCCACACACCAAACTCGTTCTGCAAATTGGAAAAATGTAATGTAAATAGCATTCTAAACCAAAAAGAGTACTAAAATGCACAGTAACTATCCATTTCAGAGAGAGCAAATAAATTTATTAGGATAAACAATAAGCAGTTGGAATCTGCAACAAATGATGCATACCCGGGTCATAACATCTGCATTAGGATTCCAATTGTTGAAGTCTCCAATCAACGCCGCTGACTAAAAGAAAGACAAAAAATGTTTTCCTAAGAAATTCATCAAAAACATAGATGTGCAGAAAAATGAAATTAGGAAATGCCAGAAAATTGCTCCAAACTACCATCAAGCTAAACTATTTTCTTAGGAAACTATTTTCCAATTAAGTGAAAGCTGTTTTGACACATCCAGAAAATATCTTCTGCTTTCAGAATAAAAGTCAGTAAAAACGTATTTTGATGACTGTATTCTTAATGTTGTTTGTTCATGATTAATTTTTGTTGATGTCCCCGTCTTCAGAAATAATTGGAGTTATTTTCCTTCTAAAATAATGAGATTTTAAATCTGTTTTTAAAGTGTGCAATAAGAAGCCCATTAGCCTCTTTTCATTCTATCAATGAAAAGTCTTGTTATCTTATAAATAAAAGAAGAAGAAACCATAGGCATGAAAATCTTAACAACTCATGGATGAGGATTGAGGACACCATTTGAATGCCTCTTTTATGGGTATTATCTAGATGTCAGGCATTCTAGGATGTTTATGTATCTTACATACCTGATAAATAAATATAGAAATTTGGATACCTATATCGCATGAAAAATCAAGTTTACTATAAAGCAAATAGACACTCAGAAATTAGGTCTGAACAGTGATTATCATATTTTGTTCAATATTAATAAAAATTATGAATTGTGGACAAAAAAGGAATTTGAGTTCATACTATATGTTCGTCTAAACTACTTAATTTATAAAAATGTTTGGTTAAATTATACAAACTGGCCATCTTTGAGAGTAGAGGTTTCAATTAGGTCAAAAGTTTTAAGGCCTTGAACTTCGAAATTGTTTATAAGAAAATACCCTGGGAGAGATGGACCATTAAAATGATGTTGATGGACATGGAAACGGTGTAAAAGTTAAAAGGAGACATCATTTAATTGACGTCTAAAGTGAGCATAGCTCATCGGTAATTGGCATGTATCCTGACCATAAGAGTTTTCTTTTTTTTTTCTTTCTTTGCAAAGACCAAATCATCAGAGGTTTAAATCCCTCATCCCAAAACGTGGTTGAACTAAAAAAATAATAATAGAATAAATAATTGGAGTGGTTGAGAAAAAATTGATTGATTAATTCTATGAACAATGTTCTAGAAAATGTTAAGAGTGACAATGATCTTTGAAAATGAGTTGTAAATTATGTTTGTTAGAGTTATTTATTATGTATATATATTTGTTTATTGTGTATTTCTAGTATTAGGCCCTTTAGGCCCATTGGTTGCTAAGGTTACTGTATATTCTATATAAAGGCATTGCCTCCATGAATAATAAAAAGAACGACTATTCAGTCTCAATATTGTTTTACATGGTATCAGAGCCGTCTTAGCTTTTTCGAAATTAGGGTTTGTTGTTCACATCTCGAGGTCTTTCGATTTGTGGTTCTGCCGTCAAGAGTTGTTGTCTGTCAATTGAAAGAAATCGCCTGTCATCTGTCAAATCAACCGTCATAAATTTTTGGAGTCCGTTTTCAACGAAATTTACACCAAATATTTAGAGAGGATCTACACATTTGTACAAGTTTCGTCACGAAACGACGAGCGATCCGAGCTCAAGCGTCAAAAACAATTTTTTTGTCGCCGAACACATGCACTGTGCGTGAGGGTGCGTGGCTTGCTTATTTGGCGCGTTCTTGGATGGGTTTTGTCCGCGCTGACCTCCTCTACATTTCTGTCAAAAAAAATTTCCGACCAGACATCCCAGGTGCTCCAGATCTAACGTTTTCCGTTTTGTTCGCTGCTGATTTCTGATTGCTGTTTTTTTGGATTCTGATTTTGAAATTTTTTGTTGGGTTTTTCTCGGGACGGCGTTCTCTACAAGTCTGTGGAATCGGATTTCTATTTTCGGCCTCCGTCTGTCTCAAGTTTGACCGTTGAGGTGTTTTCGGGTACTTTTGTTCTAAATTTTTGCTTCATTCAGATCTGATTTTTACTCAGAATACTAGTTGTTTGCTGATTAATTTTTTTTTGTTGATAATTTATGGCGGAAACTAAGCAAACTGTGATTTCTCATCCGATGGAAATTACGAAGCGTAAGTTAAATGGCTCAAACTATCTTGATTGGCATAAACCGAATCATGTAAAAAGAGACTGCATGAAATTGCAGTATCACAATTAGAAACTTCAGACGACCCATCTTGCATCCAATGAGAATATTTTTGCTGACGAGTTTGCTAAACTCTGAGTATCAAGTGATTCATCGCAGTCATCGTCTTCGAATCTTCTTGCTGCAACTCTTGCAAAGTCAGGTAACAACCATTGTCTTCTTACATCTTCCTCCAAATGGGTCATAGACTCTGATGCCACTGCCCATATGACAGGTAACATGAACTTGTTTGCCACTTCTTTGTCGCTACATACTTTCCTACTGTCACTTTAGCAGATGGGTCCTCGTCCTCTATTCAAGGATTGGGCTCGTTAACACTAACTTCTACACTTTCCTGATCTTCTGTGTTATGTGTACCTACCTTCACATACAATCTAATTTCAGTAAGTCAACTTTCTTGTGATCTAAATTGTTATGTCTCGTTTTTTTCCTGGTTATTGCTTGTTTCAGGATCATACGACAAAGAAGATTATTGGTAGAGGGCATGAATCTAGAGGTCTCTACATTCTTGATCAATGTCCAGTGAACGTTGTAGCCTGTTCGAGCACCAAGTCTTTGTTCCAGCTCCATTGTCAGTTACGTCATCAGTCGCTGTCCGTTTTAAAGAAGTTATTTCCTGAGTATAGTAAGTTGTCATCTCTAAATTGTGAGTTTTGTCAGTTTGCAAAATTTTATCGTCTTAGTTCAAGTCCTAGAGTCAATAAAAGAGCTAATGCACCTTTTGAATTAGTTCATTCAGATATATGGGGTCCAAGTCATGTAGTGTCCAAAATAGGTTTTCGTTCTTTTGTTACATTTGTTGACGATTATTCTTGTCTTACCTGGGTTTATTTTATGAAAACTCGTTCAAAATTATTCTCTCATTTTTGTGCATTCAATGCTGAAATTCGAAATCAATTCAACGTCTCTATAAAAATCTTGCGCACAGATAATGGTGGTGAATATTTTTCTTACATCCTTGGTGCTTATCTTCGTGACGAAGGCATTATTCACTGTTGAATTATGTTAAACCACCAATCAATCCAAAAGCCTAAGTTGATGGATTGGGGTATATTTAATTATATCAACCAACACTCCCCCTCACTTGTGGGCTTTGAAATTTGAGAAATGCCCTACAAATGGAATTTAATTTTAATTGGGGATGAAA
>JBBMKA010000018.1:16313070-16327058 GCA_037833695.1 Sechiopsis laciniata | reverse complement strand
CCAACTTTGTGCTAAAAAATCGATCCGATCCATTGGATTGGATTGGTTCGGTTCGGTTTTTCGGTTTTGCCTTGCACTCCTAATTTTTAGGTTAAATAAGTGAAAATTTGAACCTACGACATGTTTTTTTTTTTTTTTTTTTTTTTAATTTTTTTTTTTATAGGAGAACCTACGACATGTTAGTCATGAATACCATGGCCAACTCTAAGGTATTTTAATCTAAAAACTTGTAGTTTGAACTACTTTTTTCTGTCTTAAAAAATGGAAGTCTCAAACGATTGTGGACAAAGCCAGAGTGGGATTGGACGGTATGTACAATAAAGGTGCAATAAAAAAGAGCATTGCATGAGAACAAGTTTGTCTAGACTTTAGTGAGAGAAAACTATCTATGAGGAGCCTTTTGTTTCATGTTCTGGCGACGAGTATTCACGTATGTAAAAAGGCCATTTTCGCTAGATGCCTTCTCTCCTTAAGAGTTTCCTTTCTCAATGGCTTTTTGGGGTTTGTTTGGTCTCGGTCTGAGTTGTGGACCGATCCAAAGTGTTGGTTTTGTGGTCTTTACCCGTCGGTCTAGTCTAGTCTCCTCTTTGAAGAAGTGGTCTTGTTGATTTAAAAAAAAAAAAAAAAAAAAAAAAAAAGTTGTCCATAATTTAACTAACATAAAAGTGTCATAATTCAACCGATAAAGGGTGTAAACCCCCTTTCTTACTTGACGTGTACATTATAAATTTTTAAATGGGAACTTGAATTAAACACTTATTATAATTATTTATTTGTGAGTGTTTGAGTCAATTTATGCGTATCTCGACTATTTTCACGAGACAAATCATCTGATCTTACAACATTTTGTTGTAAAAAAAAAAAATCGGTAGAAAATTAATTCCTATATAAATAGTTATCATGAATTGAATATATAATCTCTTAGATCTTTAAGACCTTTATTGCACTCCTATAAGGTGAATTAACTTTCATGGTTATACAAAATCGACAAAAAATGGTAAAACTAGAAATAAGAAACGAGAACGTTACGACATGACCAACCTGTACCTTGATACAATACCACGCTCCTCTATAATTGTAAGAACCCGTATTTTAAACTACGATGCTTATCTCATGCTGACTCAAATTCAGTTATCAACATGCAAAATTTAAGCTTCAAATTCAAATCTTAAGATAACTACTCCTGTTGCATTTTATTTCAAATAATAAATAAATACAAGCCCTTGGCCAAGGTAATTCTAAAACAAATTCTTTTAAACAAGTAACAGTAATGGCATTCATGCCAGGAGTTAACAACATGTTAAAAACAGAAACAACAGGAGTTTTATGCTAACATGTCAACAAAGGAACAATGCAATAGTAGTTATCCTATCAACTAAACTAAACAGACACATCAAGCTCTTCCCATGATCACTTCAGTATCTCCCAGCTAACCGTCTCGATGATGACCTTGTTAACCTGTAGGAAAAGAAACCACAGAAAGGGTGAGTATAAAAGGATACTCAGTAAGAATTCCCCAACAGGGGTACAATGCACAAAATAGAACTCAACATGCTAGCAATACATATCTACTCTCGTTTCAACATAGCTTACTAACTAACCATGAATTTCGCTACATGTCTTTCTCAATCAACCAACTTACTCTTAGCTCATCTTAGCTTTTTACTCGGTCATGAGGTTCGTTGCATGACTCACTTGTGAGGCCCTCAAGATACTCACCAAAAACTTTAACAATAAAACAGGTTATGAGGTACGTTATACAACTCTCTTATGAGTCCCTTGAGACACTCATCTAAATGCTGGAAAATAACAGGTTATGAAGTTCATTACATAACTCTCTCTTGTGAAGCCCTTGAGACACTCACCTTACATAACTCTCTCTTATGAGGCCCTTGAGACACTCACCTAAATGCTGGAAAATAGCAGGTTATGAACTTCGTTACATAACTCTGTCTTGTGAGGCCCTTGAAACACTCACCTAAATGCTGGAAAATAACATGTTATGAAGTTTGTTACATAACTCTCTAGCTCAAACTCAACTTTTCACTACTGGTGTACTGACGACACCGATCCAGGTGAGCCATCTACCTGACACTCGGCATGTGTACCCATACAACGCATGGTGTTGAAAACCAGGCAGGTGTAGGCCTACACAATACTGGCCTGGTCTAGGTCGACATGCCTAACGACTCGAAGAAAGGTGTCCACTGAGTCACGGCCCTAGAGGCCCTCACCAGCGATCCGAGTTAGCCTGTTCACACCTATCGGCCCAAGCTAAGACCCTCCCATAGCAGGCGTACACTATGATCAGGGCCCGCCTATAAGGCTACAAACTAGGCATCGCCGGAGGCAGCATATTACATCACATCCCTAGCTATCGGGCGTGGGATTAAAATTCTCAACGACATCGACCCATAAGACAACAGTACGTCGTGTCTCTACAGCCTCTAGATGATGACAGCTAAGAGTTCTATTACAAATGCTTATCAGCTCGGTCCTAACAGATCACCAAACATGCTCAACAACTCAACTAGCATCCTGGCAGGACACTAACACACAAGATCATGACTAGCTATTAACCAAACATAACATCATATTGAGCATACCAAATAAGGAACAATAGAACATGCATTAGAGCAATTGTGACATACCAGGACCCCAGAATCCCAGCGTGCTTACAAGAAACATGATTTATAAATTACATAGAAAAATAGTACCTCGAGACCCCATAATCCCGAAGCCCAAAAAACACATAACAAGCAAGTAACCAGACAAGACATGTATATAACAAAGGTGGCACCCTGAGATCCCCTAATCCTGAAGCACAACTTGTGGAACAACCAGAAATAGATATACGTACCACACGCATAACCACAACAATTCGGAAGCAACGATCCAATATCAGGCCACATTCATATCCAACAATAATACATAAAACAACACAATGAGTTTCGCCCTGTGCAGGGTCCACACAACCCGAGTAGAGAATCCTTACCTCTTGAAGATATAGAACTTCTCAAAAATGTGTCTAAAAATCTCGAACAAGTCAACCAAACAATCCTAACAATCAAAACCTTGAAATTAGGACCTCAAGTGATTTTTACTCCCAACTTACAGCCTCTCAACAATAATAAAAGAGTATTAAGAATATCCTAATACAAAAGAATACTCAATTATTCAAAACTCATACTTTAACGATATTTAAAAAAAAATATCTCAAAACTCTCAATCAAAAGATATAAAATTATCTTACAAAGATCTTATAAAAAGATTCCTTTCAGATTCAGAATAAAACATAACAGTTATGCATTAAAATCCCCAATACAGTAATATTAGTTTATCATTTTAAAAAAAAAACTTAAATTGCCGTTTGAAACTCATGGCTCAACTAGATAATTATTATAACTCATGGCCAAAGTTGTAATATGAGTTAATAGCCCAATAACTCAATATGAAATTTTGCTCATCAACACCATTTAAATTTTGAATTTAAATAGCAACCGAACTTATAATAAAAATATTTGAAATGCAACAGTTCATGACCCAATTTTTAATATCCCCACAACAGCCCACTAAAGGAAACCTCAACAACTAAATAAAAATTAGAGATCATACTGTCAATATCTTCTTTAACCCCAAGACCCCATCGAAAAACATAAATTGATTAAAAAGGCCTAAATAATAAATAACCCACTACCTCATAACAGGTCGGGTTGCAGGTAAGAAGTAGCGGGTCGGCACGCGGGTCGGGGCGGAGTCTACGCGCAAACGAAGATGGGTCGGTAGTCGGCTCTTGGGTTCGAGAAAACTACATGAGTCAGATCACGATTTTGCGCTTGCAGCCGCCTTAATGGCGATTTTCCGGCATGAATGGGGTGGTTTGGCGGCGAGGCTCATTCGACGAAAAAGGAGACAAATAGGAGAGGGGAGCGCACGAAATTCGTCGTACAAAGTTGCTGCTATCTTGAATTTTTACAAAATAACTAATCTAAAATCAAAGAGCACAACAGAGGGTGAGAAGGAGGCTGTACGAATTTGGAGAAAGAATGAGAGGTTGGGATTTGTGTTTTCAAGGTCAACATCACAAGGAGTCTAGGGCTTTTAAATTTTAATTTTTGTATTAAAATAACTTAAAGTTTATTACCATTAAACCCATAGATTAAATGTCAATTTTAATATTAACCCAATAATTAATATTAATTACAATTTAAACCATAAAACAATATATTACTAAAAACCCATAATATGACAAAACACTCATAGTTTTAATACAACCAATTCTACTATAATTAAAATTACAAATAATATTTAGAATTTCTTGGGTCGTCACAAGAGGAATATTCATATCATGCCCAGACATTATATATGAAATAATGCCCACCTATGTGGCTCAATATAGGCTACTTGATTTTAAATTCAAAAGATAAAAAAAAAAACAAAAACAAAAATAGATTGTGGCTCATATTAGGCTACATAGGTGGACATTATTTTATATATCATGTCCGGACATGATGTAAATATTTCTCGTCGACACAATAATGAACTGAAATCTCACCTGAGAACAGAGTCAAGACAGCCTATGCCTACGCCTACCTACGGCTAAATCTATGAATAAGATGTTTGATGAAGAGAACTTTGCTATGTGATCAAATAGCACGATAGAAGGGCAAAGTAGTCATGGCAAGAAATGGTAAGAAATAAGTATATGGTGAACTTATTATAATACAAATGAATACATAATGAAGTGATTAGGCAAGATAAAAAGAGGCATGATGCAATTCAGTTCACATTTCTGTATGCTTTGATAATGAATTGGTTCTGAGTTCTGACCTTGATTGTACACTGAACTTGTAAGCCAGCCGCCTGCTTTCTGTCCGGCAGAAAATGATTATTGTTTCATATTATCAATATCGCGCACAATTTTCATCGATGGAAGCATAATTGCAGCTACCGGCTTATCTTTGAGTCCGCCACCTTCGTCGATGATGAGCCGTAAGCCATCTATATGAAGTTTTCCATGGTGTCCACTTACAACAATAGTTGGCTTCTCAGATAGCTCCTGCAAGATGCCTCGAGTTCAGTGTGTTTTACTATTGAAGGATGACAAACATTTCAATTCAACACTGACGAATTCAATTTCATTTTCATTAAAAGAACACAACTGATATGTGTAAGACTCCGCGAGTCCTAACAATCTGATAAGATCCAAGATCTAGAACAATATACTATAGAAATATAAAGGATAAAAGGAATTCAAATTAATCAAGTATTTGATAGGACTTGGAACCTTCCTCTCTAGAGAAATATCTTTTGAGTCCAAAGTGTAATCACCCAAAATATGCATACCTTCTTTCTTACAATCCTCACTTATTTATAACCACTATACTCTAACTAACTCTCAACTAATTACCCATATACCCCTATAATATTTCTAATACAAACAAGGCCCAAACCCATCACCATCTTGGCAACGTCGACTTAGTGGTCATAAGGAGCCTTAGAGAATTCAGAGATGATGAATTTAAATTCATGGTGGCCATCTAAACATGAATGAATTACACACAAGCTTCATTAACATCCTGATGTTGTAAGATCGGAGTGTATGTCTCGTGAGAATAGTCTAGGTGTACGTAAGTTGGCTTAGACATTCATGGACATGGATATAAAAAGAAAAGATTATGAGTCCTCACTCACCTTTGGGATATCCCAAACATTTTTCCTCCCACTAAGACACTCTATCTTGGGCACTTTGGTGTCTTTGGCTTTCAAAAGCTTCAGTTGCTCTTGAACATCTTTCCCTCTCTCTAAACCAGCGTGGACAGCAATCAATTTATAGTGTTTGATGCCATCCTCTGTCTCCAAACAGACATCATCCTGTAATCAATTACAAAGATCATCCAATCCTTGTTAGGGCGAACTATATTATTTTGGCCATTCATTTAGTTATATATTCTGACATGTTGTTAGGTTGAGAGAAGGAGACTTGCCTCTTCATGTACCCAAGCCATATTGGAAAGGAACCTCTTGTGTTCATCAGGCACTGCCTTGACCAAATCTGAGAAACAATGGTTAAACTATTGAGTTAGATACTCAAATTAAGTAACAAGAACAAACGAAAGCGGGTAGCATCTAGCATGTTAATTAAACACCATTTCATATTCAAACAACTATATGTATCTGAGCCAAATACAATTCTATTAGTTATAAATTATTACCAGAAACCTGCAAGAGTTTTCCCAATGAAACACAAAAGTCTATTCTTATGTATCTGTTATGCATTGTAGTTCAATTAGTAAGTTGGGGGTAGTAAAAGTGTCCACCTCTTCCTTTATTGCCCTTTCTCCAGTTCTCTTATGGGGAAAGTTAGTTCCACTATATTGATTGTTATGAAGCCCAGCTTCATCAATGGCGCCCTCTAACCTTTTGGTTCAAGGTCGTTTAAAACAAAGGTCCTTTGGTGCACTTTAGTCGTCCTACACTAGTTTAGATGCACTCAATGAAGTGTTTCTAACCAAATATATTAGTTTAACAACTTCCAAGTGCCAAAACTAGTAATCATTAGATTCATCACCCAAAGCTTCATTCATCAAGACAATAAAGAAAATGAAGACTCAAAAGATGAATAATATAATTGAAAATTTATCCCAACCCATTAATTTATGTTTTTGGATTGATGGATTGTTTAACATAATTCAACACGATATCAGTCCTGGATTCGAACCATGTAAAGTCATTTCCTCTTCAATTAATATTAATTTCCACTTGTTGGGTATTTCACAAATTTTCAAATACTCGAACCCATTAACTTAAAGCTTATGAGTTATCCCAGATTTAACATGATTCAATATAAAATATTCAATGGAACGGTAATAAGGCAGTAAGTAAAAATGGGGAAAAAAAAGCAACAAACAATACCAGCAGATCCATGAGGAACACCATAGGATTCAAAAGTCGGTCCAGCATCATAAATGGAACCCTGATACTCAGTCCCTTTAACCAAATCAGTCTTCGCCTTAATCTTCCCAGCCCATCTCCTCCCTTGCAAATGCATTTCCTCAAATCCCTCACCTCTGAACCACCCTTCTCGCTCTTCATTCTCCTCGAACTGCCTCCACGTATCCGAAAAAGCCGACCCATCGGCCGGAGGAGGCAAGATTCCGAGAAACGCCGCGAAGGCGAAATCGTGGTTTCCGGCGAGGAAAACGTGGCTCTGGTTTGGGTATCTGGAGGGCAAATTGGCCAGGAAATCGATTACTTCGCGAGTATTGGAACCCCTGTCGCAGTAATCGCCCAAGAAGATGATTAGGGCTGAGTTGAAATCCGATTTTTCGATTGAGGATTCGAGGTTGAACCATAGGTTTTGGAGCTTGGTGATGTATCCATGGACGTCGCCGATGCAGCAGACGACTCTGGATTTGGCCGGATTTTGATCGGAATCTGGCATTGGATTGACGTCGACGGAGAATATTACGTGGAGCTAAGGCAAGTTCCTATATGATAGTTTCTATTTTAGCGGTATTTAATAGTGGACTTAGTTGAAAAATTAATTTTTTGTCAATTAAATTTTGGATTATGGACATAGATAGACTAAAGCAATATAATAAAAATATAGAGATTAAACTTTCGACATCGAATCAAAATAAACACGAGTAATAATTATATCTTCGATTATAAATGATTTAATGAAATAAATTATTCAATAATTTCTACTTCATCGAACTTATGTGAATAGTCGGCAATGCCCCTACGTAATTTTAGATCTTCTAAATCACAATTAATTCGATTAGCTGGGTACAATAACTTTCCATACGTCAAGTTAAATAGTCTAATTTTATTAATTCATTATCTCAATTTTTAGGTCCGTGCAATCTACATGAATAAAAAAACAAACCTTATTGGTAGCTAAATCAAACGGTTAGGTTGTCAATCTATCCACAACGAAATATATGATATGAATGAGAACAAGAATCTAAAGATAGAGCATGTTGAAAATTCGGGAAAATACACAAATCTCACAAAAATAACAAAGTATCGTGTTTACAACCTTATGATGTTCAAAAACTATTCAACGTGCAACAAAAGTATTTCTCTTTCTGATAAGCAAAGGAGAAATTGCTAGAGTTTGTTGCTCTCGGTTTGACATTTCCTCACCCACTTTTCTCGGTGTGAAAGTAGATCAATGTAAGAGGTAGTTTACAACCTCATTTCGACTCTCGATGGTTTGTTTTCAAGGTTGGTTTTCGAATTTCTTCTTCTTTGTCTCTAATTTTTACTTGATTGAAAGCTCTTCCTTCTTTTCTCTTTTTGTTTGCATAAAACATTGAAATACATACCCAGTAATGAAAAAAATATAAATAAATAAAGAGTAGAGAAGGGATAAAAAGATCAACATAAAATGTGGCTCGACTTAAAAATGACTTGCATTTATTTTCAAGAGCACGATTTTTATTCGTATATTATTAGAGATCCCGTACAAAGATAAGTATTTTAACTCTAAATATTCTCTCTAACTTTCAAATTTTTATTACAAACCTAATTTTAGAAATTTACATAAAGTTAATACAGAGTTGTTGAAATTGTCATGTTTCAACTCTCTAACCGAATTAAATTTATTTGTAATTAATTTTCTATTAAAACCGATATTGATTCAACATTCTATTCTTTTGGTTGATGTAAAATCTTCAACAAAATTGAGAAGTGAAATTGCTTTCACTCATCCATTCATCCACAATCTCTAAATTTTGGTTAGAAAAGGACCTCACTCAAATTTAATAATGATTGATTGATTACAAAATTTATGAGAGAACAATCTACATGAACTTGGACGTAATCTAAGGCCTCATAATCTAAGAAAAGTTTGTCCATTTTTGAGAAAAAAAAAAACAAACAAACAAACAAACTCATGAACTTGGACGTCTGCGTGTAAATACATTAAAGAATTAATGACAAAATTTGATTCCATTCTTCTTGCACATGCTTGCACCCGAAGAAATTTGACCTAACACTTAAAAAATTGTTTAGATTTTAAAATTAAAGTATATTTATGATAAGAAATAAATTATTCGATCAAAAAGAATGTTTTGAATTTGCATATCATACAAAAATATTCCCCATATAGTGATTGGATTCATACTCCTTGTTTGAATCTATATAATATATTCTACAAAATTGGTTGAAATTTATTGTATATTTTCTTTTAAAAAAAAAGTAGGGAAAAGAAAATCAACTAATCATATGATAAGGTTCAAAATATCTTTAAAATAATATTATGTTGTCTTGAAGGAATTAAGTCAAAGTGGCCTTTTTTCAAAAAATAAAAAATAAAAAAGTCAAAGAGACTTAATTGATATGAATTGTCGATCTAGAAATTGTAGGTTTAAATTCTTCAAACTTCAACTATTGTGTATTTAACAATTGAATTCTAAAGCATACATGAACGATACAACAATAATTCAATTTGGACCAATTTAATCTAATTTAGACCAATTGTAGTAACACAATTCAATTCAATCAATATATTTTGAAACTAAGCTGAATTATAAATTTGTCAACATAATTGACTCAACTTAAATAAAATTATAATTATATATATTTTTTGAAACTAAATAAAATTATATTATTTGAACTCAATCCAAATGAGTTTAGTGTTTTATTTTTGTACTCTCCTCTGGGTGTTGGTTATTTTTTTTAGCAGGTTTGACTAAATGACGTGGTGCATGACGTGGCAAGAAACCTGGTCGTTGTTTCTAGAAGAACGCCATTTCTTGGACGGGCAAGAATTGTGACATTGGAAGCCGCCGGATGTGGGCCCACTTTCATTAATCGTCAAATTGGACGGCTGATGATTTGCAACGTGGAATATTCTATTTACACCATCCATTTTGTAGAAAACTTTCAAGAGGATGACAGTGACACTTTTTTATAAATAAAGTTTGACATCTTTTTAAAAAGTAATATGAATTCTACCCAAAATTAAAAAAAGTACTTATAAAAGCTAAATAATAATATGAATAACGAGAGTGTTTTTGTTTTTGATAGAAAAGAGTGGAGTCAAATGGAATGAAGTGGTTAATAGTAATTTGGAGTGGTTAACTATTCGTTTGGGAATTGAGATTAATAGTAGTGGAGTAATCAACTATTTGTTTGGAAATTGTGGTTAATAGTGGTTAAATGATGAACTTAATATGAAGTTTGATAAAGGGGTCAAAGAGTAGTTAAAAATAGTTGTTTACTATGAAAAAAAATAAATAGAGATTTTTGAAGAGTGGTTATTAACGACTTCTCATGTCTAAAAAACAAACATACTATGAGTAAATTTGAATAACTAAAACAAACATAAATTTTAAAAAAGAAGTGACTAAATATGGTCATACCCATGAAAAGTTCATTATAAGTCTAAGAGAAAAGAAAAAGGGGTCGAGCAATTACATGTCGAGAAAAAAGAAAAAAAAGGTTTAGCCATGCTCGACCTGACCAAGTTAGCCTAGCCAAATCGACCGACTCCATGGTGAGATGTCCTTCACCCACTTCTTGTTGAATAGATTCAAATTGGGAACTCACTTATTTGAAAAAATATAGTCCAATTAGGTTTAAAATATATAAAAACACCAATGATTCTATTAGAGGCAATAAGATTCAATCTAACTTTACGATCACGAGTTCAATTTTAAAAATCGGTATTTAACTCTTATTTATTTGAGCGCAGTAATACCTTTTATGTAGTGTTTGTGGTTCCCTTCTCCTAATTTATACTTAAAAAAAAAATCTAACTTCACTTAGTGGAGTTCATCAAACTAAATCAAAGCAAAACACAAATATATCCGAGTTGGTAGGAGTCAAGAGTCACACGAATAATCTTTTTTTTTTTTTTTTTCTTTTTCTTTTGCATGTCTTCTTGTCTTTCACTTTACAAATTAATTATTGAAATAACATTCTTATCAAACAAGTTTCCTTCCTTTAGATCTACAACATGATGTTTGTCTTAGATTTTCTTTAGTTTGTGAAAGTGATCAAACGATACACCAAAAATAATTCTTTAGTTATCATTTTTATTCGTTAATAAAAATATAACTTAAATGACATGATGTATAATTTAATCTATAAAAATAATTATGAATTTATATCTCTATTATTATTGAATTCAAAAGAAACTTTCATTCGTATTTTGAGTATCTTTAATATTATACTCAAAATTATAAATTATGTAATTTTACAATACATTTTTTTTTATATAGTAATTTTACAATACCTGATTACATTTGATTGATTGAAATAATCTTAATATCATTTTGGTGTAGCTTAACTTTAAATTCGTTGTACTTTCTTATTAAAATTGATTTCTTTTGAGTTTAACAACAATATTTAAGGTTTCAAAAATTTAAACTTACAAATTTTTACTGAGGATAATTATCTTTTTTTTTTTTGAAATAGAGGATACATAATTAATACACCTTTTCTTTACCTTAATGTCATACATTATGATTACATGCTAATTTATATTTTTCAATAAATGGATTGTAGACATGACCATAAATTTTGAGAATTTTTACAGTTAGATTGACCAACTAATATGGATCTGGTTAAAAGAAGTGGTTGGGAAACACATATGCAGTCAAATTATTGTATTAAATCAATCAAAATGAAAATTCTTGTATTAATAAATAAATAAATTAAAGACATATTTGTCTAAAAAAGCTAACCAATCTTTTCCTTTAAATATGTGACCAATCACTCTACCGATTCATTTCATTTTCATTTCCATTTTCATTTTTTTTCGTCTCTCTTTTTGGAAAAGACAAGCAAGCGAGCTCCTGCGATCATCAACTATGGCGAGTAATTTCAAGTACGTGATCGTCGGCGGTGGCGTTTCTGCTGTAAGTTTTTCTGATTCCATCACTGATCATCTGATCTGATTTCCTTTTGCGATTCGTAGCTTGTTGATTCGAATTGTTTTGGTTTGTGGATAAGATCGATTTTCGGCTTTTAATCGTCTTGATGATGTTGGATTTGCGAATCGAGGAAATGAAATCTGTGGCGTTTTGTTGGATTTGCTTGATTTGGAATTGATCTTGTAATGCTGGTGTGACTGTAGACTGTAGGAATTGTTCTCTCGTGATCGATCCTTTTTTTCTTCTTCTTCTTCTCTGGTTGAGAATTACTGTAAAGATGGGAGTATTTTTCCTTCTTTGCGTTTTATTGTGTTTCTGGACTCAAATGTTGTGGATCTTTTCTATTGTTCTGTTCGTTCATGTAACTAGATTTCTGGAGCACTGCGTAGGGGTTGAAAGTGTTGAGAAAAACCTTTCCTGCAGGAATAAGTGGAAATATAACTGCGAAATTAAAGTAAACAATAAAATAGAAAGACACTATGATTTACGTGGAAAAAACTGGAAAAATAAACCATGGAAAGAAAGAGGGGCTGAAAAATTGTTACAATGAGACACAATTCTCTCTCCGACCCCAATTACATAAAACACTCTCTTCAAATCTTATAATACTCACACGCCTACTCTCTGCAAGAGAATACAAAAGGAATTCATCAACAGTATATAAAGCTTAAAGTGCTTCTCTTTGAGTTGCTTTGAAATCAAAGCTACATATTCCTTTTATAGTGCTTGGAGCACACCTCTTCCTTGCATCTTTCCGATGTAAGAAAATCCCAAAACCTCAACAGAAAGTGTTGGGAAATTTACGTTTTTCACCTGTGATTGATTGAGGAGTTAGTTTTTTGATTTACAATTGAATGGAGTTATTGTCCTCTAAGTTTAGCTAGCTGAAATGACGCTTGTATCTCTATCTCGAAGGAAAGGGAACCAATATTTATACTAATGTTCCTTAAACTCTTGAGATTTTGTTATCATTTTTTTTATTTGTTTGTTATTCTTTTGCTCTCATGCTATGAGAGTTGAGGCACTCTTATTTTGTTTGCGAGACTTGGTGTCATGCTATGCTGAACGAATTTCTAGAACAATCACCTGTCTTTTTCATGCACAATTTTTAATTTCAAAATACCTCTTTTGTTAATCTTCAGGGATATGCAGCAAGGGAGTTTGTGAAATTGGGGCTTAATCCTGGCGAGCTAGCAATTATTTCCAAGGAGGGGGTATGCTTTCATTTGCTGCAAACATGAAGATTTTTCATAACTTTTTGGTTTATTTTTTCCTCGTATGCATGTAATTCCATGCTACTTCTGAAGGCAACGAACAATTGACTTAACTTGAAGCCATTTATTTTGGTTTCTTCATTGCGCTACAATTAAAGTTACTCTTGCATTCAAAAGATGAATTGACGTAAATACATCATGTATGCTTGAATATAGAGCTCAGAATCCATATGATAAGCCTCAATAACATGAACGTACATGATGAAAGACAAGGTAAATTCAAGGTGGGATTAAAGTTAGAGGAGAGATTATTATTTTGAGGGAAATGACTTGAGTAAGGAAGGATTGTGTGTTTTATACTGGGTAAAAGAAACGAGTAATGGGTAGAGAGGTTGAGGTTGAGATGATCCGCTTGGTGCCTGTACTTTGGACTTACAAAATTGTATTTTACATAATTGATACCTATGACCTGGTATAAAAGCACGCTTCAATAAGGACCATGACTAAAAATGAATAGAACAGAGGATTGATAGTTCGGGAAGGAAGTTGGGGATATTTGAAAACAGTTGCAATCATCACCAAGAATGAACTTTTGAAGTGAGTTTTAGTGCAAGTTGCTCCAAAAGTCAGAATGTTATGGGGATGCTGGGAGCATTGCTCAATACAGAAGTCAGTCACTACGTCTTTGCTAATCGAACAACAGTTGATGAAGAAAATGCGCCAAGAGAATAGGTGAATGAATAGAAGCTATGAAGCACGGACATGGACACGGGACACAGATACAGACACGATAGGATACGCCGATACGGCATTTTCTAAAAAACTAGGATACGGATACGTTGAGGATACGCTAATTTTTTTATAGTAAATATGTAAATTTAGCATA